>JAQGAO010001482.1:0-24190 GCA_034697705.1 Ommatoiulus sabulosus
GGGTTAGGTTTACAGGTTGACCCAAAGAGTCAAGAAATCCACTGAATACTATAAAATCGAAGGTAAACCATTTTTGGAAGCCCAATAATTTAAGTTTGAGGTTTGAACCTCATTGGTTACTGCCACCGTAAGACAAATCTCGAGGGACGTCAAAATTTGTTCTTTTAAACCGTATACATGTAGTTCGTATTATACAATGTATATCAGTTCAACTTAAAAAGTTTCATCGAAGTTTGGATGAAATCCATATACATGTATACTCCATGTATATACGAATGGGAAGGTGCTGCAACTTTTATAAGGGAATTTCCCGTTATAACGTTACTTTTGTTTCATTGGTTTTAGCCGAAAAGTTGTATTATCCGAATTCGGAGTTCGTCTTAAACCGAGAACTGAGCATTATTCGTCCATAGTATCCATACCCTTGGATGGGGACTGAAAATGAGTTTGTATTATCAGAAATTCGTATAAAGCGAGTTCTTCAAAATGAGGTTCTACTGTAACAGCATCCAATGGATTTGTCTTTAAAAGCCATGAAAATGGAAATGTCTCAGCTTTCTGAAAATAAGACAACCGTAAAACACTCTGTATATTGAAATACATAAGTTTGCTTTTCTTGTATAAAAAATACAATATTTTATTAACACGTGCTGCGCATGTTTTATGCATGTGTATATATTCCACAAATACATTTAAAACAGGCCAATTAGCTATTTCTGTCAATGAGTAATATGATTTAGTGAATATTTATTGTGAAAAAATACGCCCAACATGTTGCAGTAATCATTTGCCAAGCTGCTTTCATATCTCTGCATGGTTCGGTTGATATTGCATAAAAGTTTGAAGAAACGACTGGAATAGTTTCCGATATATCCAAAATAAAACATGAAAAAACTTCATTTCTTACTCTCATTAAGTATTTTAAATCTCATTATTTATTTTCATTTTAACATGTCCTTAATAATTCAGTTTATTTTTTCACATTTTTCATTTTTTTTCACACGGGTTTGGAATTTGGTGTAAAGAAATTTCAAATCCCAAAGGTAAAATCAACTGATTGTCGTCCAAAAATAGGTTCTCGGAAGAAGTGGCCCATGGTCTAGTCCTCACTCTCCCTATGCCTACTGCATGCACATACTTAAGGCACCTGAATTTATCTTCAAATCGGACCCTTTGTCCGTCCGCCCGTTCGCCGATATTTACACACTGACACAGGTGTAGCACTGACCCCCTGCCCCTTGTCCAAACGCATCCATTAAGAACACTTATGCAGGAAGATCAATCATGCGTACTATTGATACCGTGACACATTCCGAACAAATGCAGAAAACATTAATTGCAATGTTCAGTAACAACAATAGTATGCATGGGTCGCACGAAATTATATGTATAAATTAAACCGCTGATCAAAAGTATTTTATATAACGATTAGGACTACGAAAGAGCCAGTTCTTGTCAATTAAGACGTTTTGTAGGACCTTTAGAAGACTGACGCCCTTACAAAAACAGTTTTAACTAGCAGTTATCTGCAATGGAAAGTTATCGACATTAAAGGAGATATAGTTATAGCACATGGTCAATTAAATACAGATCAATAAACCGACGTCAAAATGAGCTGAAACTTAAATATCATTATAAATAGTCACAATCTTAAAGGAATGTCCGTAATTGCATCAAAGTTAAGGAGCTGTTCAAATATTTTTACTCGACCGCATGCATGGTCATAGTAGTCATAAAAAACCGTTGATTTAAGACATTGAAGAGTATGGTATAGACATTATATGTTCATCACCAAATCTAGACATGTAAAAATTGTGTTCGATATGTTTATGTTTGAACATGATTATTGAATTTGTACTTTTAACATCAGCTACAACGAAACATACTGTATACAAGCAATGTAATTTTAAATAGTACTACGAATATATACATAATTTTTGCTTTTAAGAAACAAAATGCAGTACTGAATTTTAAAAATTTAAGGAACTGTTATGTAGATCCATCGATTGTTCTGAATCGAACAATGTGCAAAAAAAAAAAAAAAAAAAAAAAAATGAAAAGAATGAAACCAAATCCATGTATAATTGAAGTGGTTTACATTTATATTTTGAATGCAAATTTTTGAAATAAAAACATATCTAGCCCATGCATCATAATAATCGCACATTAAAGTAACGTGAAATGCGCGGATATTTTATAATACTCAATCATTCGTTTCCTTATAATTCTTTTCTGTCCTTGCAGTAATTTTTCATATTTATTCGTTTATAAAAAGCAACTCGTGGAGAAACAATATGGTAATAATTCAAAATCGAAGGCGCAATTTTCTTTTTTTTTAAATTTTTCGTGTCCCACTTTATATTTTTTAAACAAATGCATGCAACTGCAGAAACGCTTCAAAGTAATTCCACGCTGCAGGAGACACTTCGCAGAAATCAGATTGGAGTATTTCCGAATTATTAGCGCGCATGCAGGGCCTGGTGGCCATCTTAAGGAAGTTGAGGCTTCAGGGATAAAAACAAATCAACTTTTTGTTCGTAGGCAGTATAAAATTCACCGATCGATTAACGAGAAGGGTTGGCTCATCCGGATTAATGAATATCGGTCGAATCCAACTCGGAGAAATAAATGACTTCCACTCCACGCTACAAAAGGAAAGGTGAACAACGAAAAAAAAATCCAACAACGAAAAGAGAGAGAGAGAGAGGGGGGGGGGTCGAAAACGTTGAAAAATAGCGTGCCAGTTGTATGCATGCACCCATCATGCAGGCAGTTAATGCATTTATCGACGCAGCTTTTCAAGGTGCTCGTTGGCTAGCCAATAACAACGTTTACCCCCCGCGCATCGTGACGTCATCGAGGTTGGACCGACGCTAATAGACGCATGGAGGGCCCGCGCTACGACGCCTCATTCCGTCCGAGGCGATCGGCGTGAAAACATCGGCGTCGCCGCGATGGTCGAGCGAGTTTAAATAGCGTCGATCGGCACGTGCACACGCGGGATTTCAGCGGGGACGCGTTACTCGGCATCACTGTTTCTAGTTGGCCATTTGTGTCGCGCCGCGGACAGCAGTGCGTTGCGCCGGTGTGTGCAGGTGGAGGAGGCCGCCAAAAAACACGTTGAAAAGTGAACCTATGTAATAACATGCCCGGATGACCAGCGGAAACAGCTAGCCAGAAGCAACCTCGCGGAAGGCGTGCTATTATAGACCCAAAAAGTAAGCGCAATGTTCGTTTATAATAATCTCTCAATGCGATACCTGGCGATGGGAACAACTTCCCAATGCGACGTCTGACGTCATTATAAATAAACACACGGAGAAATAACCCGGAATGGATTGAAAATTGCATGTTTTATATACAGTCTAACTTCGTTAGGAGGAATCTCGAGGGACGTGACAATTTTTTCGTTTAAACCGTGTAGTTCGTATTATCGAAAGTCGGACAAAACATGACTTCAACGATAAGAACCATGCAGTTTCGTCGAAGTTTGGATGAAATCCAATACCCCACGTATATACAGTATTTGAATGGGAAAGTGTCGCGACTTTTATCGGGGAATTCCTCGTTATAACGTACCTTTTTTCACATTGTCGACAGAGTTCGTATTAACGATATACATAGCGCGAATGCTCGGTAACTCCAAAAGTCTTCGTTTTAGCCGAAAAATTTGTAATATCCGAATTCGGAATTTGTTTTATACGTCTTATACGAAGAAATTAACATTATTTGCCCGTATAGGACAGGGACCATGGCAATGAAGTATATAAAGCGAGTTCTTCTTAACGAGGTTCCACTGTATAGGGAACGTGTAAACAATACAATTTATTTGATGCAATTTAGTTAGAAAGGGAATGAACTTCCTCGCGAGAAGATTTTGGGGTGTTTCATCGTTATTAAGATCGTGTTAAGATGCCCTCAAAAACGTCCAATTTTTGCCTGGAGTGCTTTTTTGGGCCCATTTCAGAAAATCTGTGACCTGTTGCACGTAATCTGATGATTGCCAATAACAGGTTTTAATGATTTGGTAAAGTGTCATACTTTAAATTAAGTTGATTTAATTCGAGCCTGAAGATTGCTCCAAAAGATCGAACGAACCAAAATTGATACGATATAGCATCAAGGCCCTGATATGATAAATAATTATATACGTGTACAAGGCTTTCTGATATAGGTTATTCACCAATTATTTAATGAAGTTTTGTAGAACCATTTTGAACCATGCATGCAGATATTAGTTTCGTCAAAAATCTCAACTGAATTTCATTTTCCGTGAGGTCAATTTTATACGTTTCCGGTATATATACACTGTATATTGTTCAGGCAGCTATAGGGACCTAAGTTTCTCTAACTAAAGAAATTAACGAGTTTGGGATTTAATCGGATAAAATTCTCGAAAGTTTCTCACGCCAATAATAATGGTATACTTTGCAGTATTACATAATATGTTGTATATATTTTCTAAATAAAATAAACAATAAATATTTACATTCAGAACAATTTCGCAAAATATCACATGTTATGTGACGTTATCGAGATCGAAGAAACTCAGAAACTTTAATTTCCTTTTGGGAATCGTGTCTTGTGATTTCCATATACCTGTATACGTTTATACATAGATTTCTTGTTGTTCAGAAAGTTATAATATTAGTTTATTCTCGCTTACAGAATTGGATACTGCATGCACGTTAAAATTGATTCTCTCCAAACCTTCGAATGGTTTGGAAGGATATACTTAACATTATAACAGAAAGTTAAAATATGTATTTTGGTTATGGCAAACTTGAAAGACATCATATCAGAGCATTCTATAGGACGCATGTGGCTATAGATTTTGATTTTCATTGATATGCCTGTGATAGTAATAGTATAACTTAACCGGCACTGACTCTGCTTTCTGCATTATGATATGATAGTTTTACGTTTATTCTATTAGGCAAATTTAAAATAAAACATTTACTTTCAATGTATAGATGCATGCCATTCTGCATGAAAATGCATAGGGATTTATAATTTGCTTGACACTTTCCACTATACGTGTAACAAATTTTTTTTTTGGTATACATGTATAGTGGAAAAGTGTCCAGCACATTAAAAAGTTTATTTTCCATCAATAACAATACAGTATGGGCTAGTCTGATGTAATACCTCATGGGTCATAACGTCTACGTTCTGGGCATATTTGACCTAATTAATCGTGTAAACAACTCGTGCATTTTCACGCCTGCACGATTACGTGGTATACTGAAACCATCGAGGAGCAGTTTCTCATCATGGTCGTAAAGCATATATACTTCAAAAGACATTTTTTAGTAAACGAATAAAAATGCGCACGGGGCATTCACTTTAAAGTTCGACTCTGTTCCATTTTGATTTATATTTCTATACGCTCGTCTTTTCAAAAAATATAGATAAACGAGACATTCAAATAGGAATGATTGGTGAAAACGGGAGTATTTTTTTCAAGTTTTTAACATCTGTGTCGCAGATTCACGTGTCACCTGGGCGACAAGCAGTCACGTTACGGGAAATGCTCTTCCTATATCCTACCTTTTCGAGTCACGGTCAATACTCCCGCGAGTGACGCGCGCAGCCTGCCATATTGTATACACTCCCGTCTGATACCATTTTCCCTGACTTTTGTTTTTTTCCAGGATTTCCAGGACCTCAGCCGGCCCGCGGCGCGCTCGGTGTCGACTGCGGGCGCTCGTCCTCACGTCAGCCCGTCCGTTGGTCAGCCAGCGCAACCCAGGCGCGCAATTGGCCCCGTCCGGTCACGTGACGCCTCGCCTTCCTGCGGTGTCACGGCGCTCCGATGATTTACCGACCATTTATTTTCTGATTTATCAGCACCTCGGGAGCAACTGCGGGGCTTAATTCAGTGCTGGGCTTTTGTGGCGACAAAAAAAAAAAAAAAGCCAGAGGCGAACTGGCCAGGGTGGCGGGGGGAGTCCGCAAATTATGAATTCTGATGTCGTTTATGGGCACGCACGCGGCGACGATGCAACGACAGTACTGTCCTCCTCCTCCGTCGCGGCGGCGGCGCGACATCACCAACCGTCGCTATCCTACGACACCGGCCATTGCGGACCTCCGTCGCTGCAGTACGGCGGTCACGCGATCGTCAATGGTCATCATCATCATCATCATCATCAACATCCTCATCATCACGACAACGGCCAGCATCCCGAGCAACAACAGCAGCTTCCCAACCAGCATCAGGTAGGATATCCTTTAGAACAACACCAACAACAGCGAACCAACGCCTATTACCATCCTCATCCTCATCATCATCATCAGCATCAACATCAGCATCCTTCGGCGGTCAACGGTCAAGCGAACGCTTACTTAAACGGCGAAAATGCGCGTGCGGATTGCATGGTGCAGCCGTCGTCGCCCCACCCCCCGCACATCATCAACGACAATGGCCTTAGTTACACCAACCTGGACGTGACGTCGTCGGGGCCGGATGACCCCTACCTGGCCTCGTGCGGTGAGCCTACATTAGGTTTGCCGGTGCACGACGGGGTCAGTTTGACCACCACCAACAATAACAACAATGGCGGTGATTTTGGCGACTACCGCGACTGTGCCTCCACGGACTACGACGCTTCCGTCGACTACGGCAACGTGTACACGGGCACGTACGTGACGCAGCAACAGTCGGCGTGCAGTGGCTACCCCTCCTACCTGGACTCGGGCGCCTACGCCAGCACCCCCCTCAGGTACAACGGTTCAGAGTACAGCCCCGTGGGGGAGTACGACTGCAGCACCCTCTCGGAGTCCCCCAGTGCTAGTCCGGCCAGCTCAATAAGCCCCCAGCCGCCCTGTGCCAAGGGCCAGCAACAGAATGTGCCCACCTACAAGTGGATGCAGGTCAAGAGGAATCTACCCAAACCAGGTAAGGCGAACGCACGTTGTTGCCTTTGACCCCCCAACCATGCTCGCCGTGTGCACCGATAGGCCTAACGCGGCGGAAGTAAAACCTTTTTGCAACTGCAATATTGAAATTCGTCGAGATGGTTCAGATTATAAATGACCTCACACAATGTGAGGAAACTCATACCAAAGTTATGGTGTTGCAGAAATATAGCAATGCGTATATTGTTAACATATTATTATTTACAACTTTTTTGAAAAAAAGGAGCAGAAATTTCTTCGATTAATTGTATTAATCGAATAAAAAATAATGATCCCGGTTATTTCCTATCTCGATTAAACAATCCCCAGATAATCGGAAATCCTATAAGTAAAATGTTCAAAGAATTAACTCAACTTTGAATGAAAAGAATGCAGAAGTTTTAAAATTTCGTGGAAAGAAAATTGAAATGTTTGTACGGCATACAATATATATTATTTTGAATTGGTTTACCATATGCAGCTAGCTGCAGGCAGCGCGTTTTGTAAAAACAGATGCACAATATGTAGATATTCGATAATTATGAAAGATGACATGCATAATAATAAGAAATTCCCAGCGAATGCCTCGATCGCGCATGCTGATCTAGGACATCAAACTTTATAATATTTACTGCACATTTAGTCCAATTAAGTTTATTTGTAGTCCTATAAGTTCCTGGATCGTTAATACTTCTTCGTATGATGTTTTTCAGAAATATCGTCGTATACAAGTTTTATTGAAATTGGACCATAAGAGGGTTACGGAATTTAATTATTATTTCATAACATGGGCCGCTATATAGGCTAAATTATAAATTTCACGCTCCGTTACATGCCATAAAGTTTATAAAAACATGTTTCCATGGAAATAGAAATATGTGCACAATAAATTTGTACTGATACTACGAACTTAACCATCATTGCTTGTATTTTGGCAAGTTATAACAGTGAAATGAACGTATAATTTACAATAACATACTGAATATACTGTATATACATGCAGTATTTACTATATAATATGTTGTAGTGATACATGCACAATAATGCACACATTTTAAAAATGGGTTCATCCAACAAATGTTTCTTATTTTAGGCCAAGCTTAACTCAATTTACATGTAAATTTCGAGCTAAAAATGCATGAAATACAAAAATAAATATAAAAACGAAAACTGACGCTATAGCCAGATGACGTGATTTCACAAAAGCACGTGTGTAAATACTATAGATTATTAATAAATATTACTAATTTCTGGAATTGGGCTAAATATATAGACATTATATCTATACATGTACAAGTATATCTGTACTTCCCAAAGTACATGCATGCACATGTTTTGTTTCGTGTTAAAGCATGTAGGTGAATATACATTATGTTTAGAAACTAGCTGTGTATACATGCATGTATACATCTCCCAACTCTATAAACATTTAAGAGTATAGTATATACATGCAGTAAAAATGCGTTATATATATCACTGTACAAAATATATGATGTTTATTTTTAAATGTTAAAAGTTCAATACATTATTTTAAGTGCAAAAAATTCTGGTCAATTTCGCTATATATATAGTTTACAAATAATGCCCCAATAATGGTTATTTGTGAAATAATGGAAATTGACCAGCTCGTCAGAATTTATAGAATTGCTTTGAAGGACAAAATTTAACAGCTTACGCGCATTAATTGTCTTTTTTACTGAAATTAATTTTGAACATGAACTCTTATACTGTATATATGTTTACAAGCTCGCAACTTCACAATTTATATCCCTCTTGAAATATTCAGCATAAAAGCCTCATTATTGTAATATAATTATGAATAGACAATTAAACATGCACCAACAGGTACTGTATATATGCTCAGTGTCACAGCATTTTCAAGCTTGTAAATATTTATAAATATCTTTTTATAAATATTCATAAGGTAATTAAATCTAATTACACGTTTACGGTTATTAGTTGCATGTACAATGTAGCATCGCGCATCAAATAGGCCTACAGTATCTATACATACATGCATGCTTGCATATATATATATCAGTTCTAAAAAAATTTAATAAAGGGCTATAGACGCAAATGCCATCACACTTATACTAATTATATCTGTGTATACATTTGTATATATTCATTTCAACGTTTCACCGAAGAAAATTAAACAGTTTCATTCGCATAATATATTGCTGTTTAATTCGAATTAGCATGAAGATAACTCATAGTTTCAAAATAGGCTTATGTTTTCGATAACATAATTTCGAGACCCACATATTGAACTTATATATGCATAAATATACGTTGGAAAAACATAACAGAATTTTCGAAACAAACAATAGATCAGCACCTTCAACCTCGATTAAAAAAAATTTAAAATTTTCATAAAACTTCGGAAAATTTGTCACGCTTTTTATAATGGCGTATATCAGTTATTGGGTCTCGTTGAATCAGTGTTGCGACAAAGGGTCGTCAAGAAAATACACTGGTAATTATTTCCCATCGTTAATTTGAGCTTGATTTTCGTTATGCCATTGGTATATAACAAACAATTATATACTTTATATTGTATATCTCAAAGTGCATCGAGCATACCTTTAAAACAGATCTTAAACTCAAAAGTTGTTTATTAACTATTTGTATCATGTACTGCTCGACCTAAACCAAGCACAAATATACGTCACAATGTGCGAGTATAAGCCTATAAGAAAATGCAGACAGACAGCAAAACATGCAGCTATGTAAATACAACTGAATACCGGCTGGCGCAACCACGTAAAATGTTGCGCAAATACCATATAGATGCATTTTATACAATATACATATAAAAAATAATTTGAGGTATAGACATACCTTATCCATTAATCCGTTTTAGTCCCCTCTTGACGCTCATTGGTCGTCACTTAATAAGGGCTTATATAGGATGATCCTTACATTGCGCAAATCCTCATCATGAACTCATCAAAAGCCCATTAAAACTGAACGGCATTCTTCGCTTAACGCAAATACTCTGAAAATAAAAGACAATACAAATTTATTTATAGTTTTTAAAAAACTTCGGCTTGCTGCAGTGGTTAACAGCTCTGTCTTTCTTTGTTGCTAGTATACATGCATTTAATCAGACACCAAAGGACATGCATCGTAATTTCATAATTAACACGATTTATCAAATAAGTTTGAATGTTAACATATAACTTGAAAGTGTGAGACGGTCATCAGCTGCACCGTTCAACTTACACTTTATAAGCATTACAAATATAATGTATGATGATGTGCAAGTAGTAACTCTAGACAGTATTTAAACAAATTGCGCATTAATTGTGTCACTGAAATACAAATTAACCTATATATCTGTCTTAATTTTCATTGTTAATTCGAGTAGAAATCACCAATTGGGATCCGAGTGCATGATATATGCTATACTGTATAGTGTGCCTGCTTGTATATAATTTCCTAATTCGTTTGTGGAATTGGCCCATGTTTCTTCAATGTATACACATGTTTTGTGTAAAACTACACGTATGCATCATGGTCTATTTAGATGTATAATGAAAGTATGCGCATGTACGAAAAAAAAACTACGTTAAAAATTAACGCGTTAATTTAGAACGATTTATGTCACAATAAACATATATTTGGGACATAATTTGCGTGTCAATATATGCATGGCATTGCATGTTTGTATAGTGGTGTTCAATTATTTTCCACACGTGAGATGAATATTAAATCCACCATATAGTCATTAACTGTAACCAGCCATAAGTTTGCAAATATATCCTGATATTTATCACTGTAGGTGGCATTGTACGACAATAATGGTGACGCAAACATACACTCCATGCAGCTTAATTGTATAAAAGGCCTGAGAAATTCATCTTAAAAACACATTAATCATGCATAACAGTTCGGTTAAGTAACTGCATTGATGTTGAGTTCAATTAAGGTCAATGCAATTACAAAGTTCACTTTCTTTAAAATAAAAGCCGCCTATTAAATAACATTTGAAAGACTTTTTAACAAGTCAGCATGTATCTTATATACAAAAGATATAAAGAAAAATAAATTTGCTTAAAAATCGTGCAAGTTAAAATCATTATGTACACGTCTGTCGTATAGGCTATACACAGTCACGAGGAATCGTAAACTACTGCAGTTATAAATTTAGTTTGCACGAATTTTCTTTTAAAATCGCGAACAACTATAAATCATGTATATATACAGTGTGTACTGTACACATCTATCAACATGTATATTACAATACTTACAGTTGGATTTCTATTAAAAATCAAATTCAATTGCAGGAAAAAAATCTGCATTAATCTATTATAGCAGATTTATTACGGTGTTAGTCACACTAATCTTAATTTAGTGAAATCCACCATGGAATGCAATCGTGATAAATAAGGCTTTCCGGGCCTAACTTATACAGTATCTGTATGCAATGAAAAAACAGTATATTATAGTGTTACATAAACTTTTTACAATATGACATATACATGTACTGCATGGTAGCATATATATATAAACATTCCAGAAACATGCTGATCATGCAACTTGTTACAATATATAGCTGCATGTTTAGAATATGCATATACAGATTTCTATATGAAGATATATTTTGCCATAATATTTTATTTACTTCAAGTTTCCACTTAAAGTATGCTATGAAACTTTGTTTCACTTCGATTGTTTTCTATAAAGATGTTGACATTCTGGATTATCAACATTTTATAATATGTAGCCTAATGCCAAAAGCTGAAAGTATATTTCTTTCTGAGAATTACATATATACTAGTATCTGAATTACGTGCATATACTGTATAAGGCACTTCCGACTTACAAGTTCATGAATTAGGGATATTGAAGCTTGACATTACAACGACAAAACTTCGTCATCCGCCGTGACGTTAATATATAGTGCATTCTGGGATTGGGTGCTTTTATTTAAACAAATGGACAGATGCGGTCTTATATAGAATAAACTTCAGGGACAATTAATAAAGCCAATTAACTCGATGATGCCAAATTATATATGCAGTAAACAATACAAACACTGTAACACTTGCACACACATGCACGCAATTTATACATCCACACAAAGACGCGTGATTTTCTGCGCTATATTTTCGTGAAAGCTAGAGCTTAGACAAAAAACTATCCTAACGCTTGACTTGACCAATACCCTCGATAATAATTTCGATTTGTGTCGTTTTAGTGCCACCCAAGCCAGCCGTACCATTGGACTTTGGATGTAGTCAAACGAACGGTTCCAATAACTCCGGTCGAACTAATTTCACTACGAAACAGTTAACGGAACTGGAGAAAGAGTTTCACTTTAACAAGTATCTGACCAGAGCCAGAAGGATCGAAATTGCCTCGTCTTTACAACTGAACGAGACCCAAGTGAAAATATGGTTTCAAAACAGGAGAATGAAGCAGAAGAAGAGGATGAAGGAAGGACTAGTGTCCAGCGATCAAAATTTAACGGAAAATTCGATGGACAAAGACTCGCCTTAACGTAATAAATATACTCCGCGCAAAAAAAACATGAATTTATGGATGATAGCAAAACACTTACAGGGACCTATAAGTGAATTCGTGCGGAACAACCATTTCGTACATATTGAAAGTCCGTGTTTTTACATCATAACGCTTTAAATAACGATCAAAACTGAGCAGCATGAATGTTGACCCGAAGCCTGATTTACACCAGACATTTGGTTTTTGTTCGCTGAATGTTGTACATTTACATGTGCTCATGCACCCACCAAAGAAAATGTATATACATGTACGCACGCAGCGAACTTCAAACAGAAAACTGACAGCTTTTATACCGATACAATTTGAATAATTTTGCAAGATGGAATTTTGGCCATTATCCGGACCATGCAAATACTGTACATGTATATATACATGTTTATCGGCATAAGCAAGGAAGGTTATCTTGGATGAACTAAACCTATACAAGCATTCAGTACATGTTTGGAATGTACATGGGCATGTCTGATATACAGAGTGCAAAGCTAGCAAGCGTCTAAAACATAGAATTAACATATCTCTTAAATTATAATTTACCGTACTGTATACATGTAAATGTAACTTAATTTGCCCTTCATGTCTTGCTTTGAGATGTACAACACTTTGGTCTATCCAAAAATCATATCGCCCAAGCACCTAACCCCGTCCTCCCCCTCTGTATTGGAAAATACTTTGCCAATATTTGAAAAATTGCTGAAGGATGTTGTAGAGTATAGTCTACAATTTTATTACATTTTATTTCATAATGTATTTTTTCGGTTTATATGATTTAAGAGATGTTTGTTTTATTGTTTGAAACGCTTACTATAGCTTTGCACCCTGTATGCAAAATTGGCTATTGCGTAGTTCATATAGTACAAATAGCAAACTACAGTTCGGGCACATCACTTTTATATAACCTTAAACCAACAAAACTCAAACAAAAGGGCCAGTTTTATTAATTCGCATTTGCGAACAACGATATGCATATACTGTTGCGGTTACAAACTGAAGGCTAATATTGGATGACGCGATCCTTTGTTGTGTTATCCTTTCGTAAACATTTTAGGTAAACTTCATCATTTCTAATGATGCATTCTGAGTGCTCAATTTTTTTTCTTCAAAAAAAAATCTTTCTTACATATACATGTAAAATATTACAAAATCTTTTCAAAGTTTGTCACCACCATGCATAACAGCTAGATTTTAAGAGAGAAATAAAACACTTTGTAATTGGGTGCCATTTCATAACGACGATTATATCAGTTAAAGTTTCGTGAAAAAATTCCATTTTGCTCTTGAAAATTACAGCTCAAATTTTTTTATCATTCTAAAAAAAAATGCCCCACAAAAATTGGTGCGTTAATTTCGTGTCACTGACATTTCTAAACGTATACCAGATTCATTTTTCATGTCAATTAAAAAACGTGATTGCAATCGTATCACTTGGGAAAAAAATTATGAAATTTTGAGGATGGGCTTAAAAAGATATTATAATTGCGTTGTTAATTTCATCGGGACTTGATAAATATATTTTTCGCTTTTGACAAAAGTTGCCACCCATTTTCAAAAAAAAAGTAAGGGTGACGAAAACGGCGTGTTCACCGTTCAACATTCAGCCGCTATTTTTAGGGTATAAATCCACACGAATGCAAAAACTGCACGAATGTTAAAATCTATAATTCATGACGACATTTCTGATTGTTATCAAACCCTGTTGATGTCTTGGCACGTGATGGGAAAAGCCAGTTTATAAAATTAAGTCGTTTTAATATTAATTGTTAGGCCTAGTAGCAGATTTAGCGATTTTATGTGCCAGTGGTACATTGGAAGGTGCAGATTTAATAGCAGAATATGCATTATTAAAGCACATATACTGCAGTATAGGGGCTAAGCCAGTTTTGCTTTCCTCGCATAAATTCATGTTCAGTGTACAAAAACTATACGCGGTATAAAAGCGGAAAGATTTATTATAGCCTACCATGGTGCCCTATTTTGACAAAATCAAAATTTTCACTTCAGCTACTGAAAGTGATTCAATAGCTTGTTCGAGGGTCTTATGCTCGAAAGATGCGAGTGTATTTTTCTTTGCAATGTGAGTTGTGCGCTCGGGGGTGTCCGAAAATGAATGTCTTTAACCGACTGACATGTAATGCATTATTTTTAGTATGCGTGCATGCATTTTTGCCAAAATTTGCGATTGACAAAATTTCGAAAGCAAACAAAAGTATTGCATTGAAAGACCTGGTATATGCTGAATGCTGTTTTCTCTACGCATTTTCGAACACCCTGAGAATGGATGTTCAATACAGTATTTTCCAATAAGATAAAACTAAATCATGCGAAAATAAAGTATACGAATAATAATAAAAAAATTACATATTATGGAAAAAATATTTTAATCATAATTTTGTAAACCATGCACGAGGCAAAATTCGTTTACATATGACAAAGTTTGGAATTTATTAGTTTTGTAAACCGGTTTCGTAAAATTCTTCAGTAAAATATAATTTCCCAAAATGAACACGAAAATGACACGAAAATAAAGTAATAAGAAAAAAAAAATTCTGGAAAAAGATTTTAAGCAACTTTTTGCGTGTCGATCAACTATGTTTGGTAAAATTTGCAAAGTTTGGACGTTTTTTAGTTTTGTAAACTTGTTTCGTGAAATTCTTAAGCAAAATAGAAATTAAAAGAATTCATTAATTTTTGATACTCTTATTCGTACATTTTTTCTGAAATACTTTATATTAAAAATTGATTTTAAAACAACTGTTTCGTCGTGTAACAATTCACAAACTTCATGCACGTATATGCGCTCTCGAGAATTGAGCCCTATAGTTATACGCTGTCTGTTAGCATCGTGTTTGTTGATCGATTATGGATCTGAAGAAAAATCTCGCGAGTTTATGGCTATATGTTTTTAATATAGCGATCAGTGCAGCCTAATTACAAATAGCCCGATGCAAAAATTGTAAATAGTTCAGTATCCCAAGTTTTTGTAGACTGAGTCTTTATCCATGCCACGCAGCATTATTGCAAAATATATGCCAAACAGTCTTGGGTTTTATTATGAAGGACTTTTGGTAACTATACTGAAGGAATGTTTAACTCTCGAACTATTGGACTTCTCCATTAATGTGTAGAAAAATTAATCTGTAATGCGTGGTCATCATTCGCGTGTAACGATCTATACGGATTTAATAAATTTCGAAATCACAAAACACGGAAATTTTTGTGAAAAAGTGTTTTCATACATGGATTCCGGTATTCCGAACAAAACGTTGAATTTTGAGTTCCTTATATTTATTTTAGAATGCCAGAAATCCGTTGTCCATTCCGTCGAAAAAATGTATTTATTTATGAAAAAATGTTTCGGGGATCTTATTGAATTTTTCTTATAACTAAAACTTCGGAAATAATTTTATTCAGAGGTTTTGTTTTCTGTTAATGACATCGTATTCGACCATGACACGTTATTCAGATATCGAATATTACAATCAGAAGCTAAGTTAATTGGAATAAAATGTTTCTTATACTCCGATTTGTTTTTATTTTTTCTCGTCTATAAATGCTTGAGAAATTTTCAGACAGATCCACGTTCATCATTTCTTCTCATAAATGATTCCGTTATAATATTTTACCATTGTAATTTATACGGGTATAATAATTTCCCTGGATAAATTAAAATGTAGCTGCTTTTTGTACTTTATGCATCTGCATTTCGATTTGAGTAAACAAAATCTAGCCTTAAAGATGGCAATGCCAACCATGAAGCTATATGAATTTGCTGAAGCTCAAGTATTGATTGGCCAACAGAAAGTTTGATGGATAGGAATTTTCATTTGGAGTATAGGCTACAGTATAAATCATCGAACAATGCTTTACTCGTTTATTTCAATTATTGTTTCATTTTTGTTGTTGTCATATAGAGCCAGATTTGAAACGCTTTTGAATTCATGGTTTTTCATCTTGTATTTTTGTATACCAATAACTTTGCCCTGTGTAAGTCGAAAACATTGCCGATCCTCATCTTAATTATTCATCATAGAAAGTAAAATTAAAGCACGTTATACATATGTAAAATATGAATATACTATTATAAGGAAATATGGAGTGCCATTCACAACCGTAATAAACAAATGACAGGATGACTGTCATTCATTCTTATTCTTTCATGGACTTTTCTTTTAATTCGCAGAGGACCCGCTTTGATTGGAAAGCAGAGAAACTTGTACCGGTAAAATCTGAACATTAATCACATATGTTGCACATTCCGTGAAACGGAGTGAACTATCAAAAGATAAAAATGATGATTAAATCTTACTTTTAATATGGCAAAACATTAAATTCTGGGATTATTCTATATGTATAAGTTTTTTCAACTAAAGATTTGGTTGGTCAGCATGCAGATACTGTATTCAAAGTTATGGAATCGTATCAAATTTACAAGAATGTTGTGTTCTAAATCATAATAATTTGACATATTCCATGCACTTGTGAAGACATTTTTGATTGGCAACATTTTTAGTCAAACGTCGTCTGCTACTTCAATGTTTTCATAGATAATCGTCGAAATCGACTATATTTTTTATTTTTTGTATATATTTCAGTATTTTTGCATCGTGTGAGGAATAATAAACACTGTATTTTATATTCTGTATAAATGTTATTGAAATGGCGACCTTTTGAAGTATTTCTAAAATATGATGCCTGTACTTGCTTGCATGATTTAAAAACATTTTACGTTGACTCCAATAATTCAAAAATACTGAAATATATACAAAAAATTAGAAAATAAAGTCAATTTCGAAGAATATACAGTATATCAACCCATTGAAGGAGCAGACGTCGCGCATAGATATGATATATGATATAGATAGATTGACTTTATTTTCTAATTTTTTGTATTTTTAAAAATGCTGCCAACCAAAAATGTCTTCACACGTGCATACTCAGGCCAGTAATACAGTGTATTTATATACATGTTATTAAAGTTGGAACTTGAAAAGTGTGCATGTTCAAAATTAATTAAAATGACGCATTCTGAATCGGTCAAATCCGTGGCCATGTGAACAGTGAACCAAGGTTTTGAAAAGTTTAATTGCATGGGCCGTTTACAAAACAATTCTCCCGCATGAAATGCAACCTATACAGCATGTTTGGACACATTTATATGCCCGTAAGGAGGTTTATTTTCCCCAGAGAGTAATTATAACTATTGTTTCAGAAAAAAACATTTTAACGAGTAAATGCAGAAATAATCTAAACTGGAAAGGACGTTTAATTAGTAATCACATGCAGCCAAGAATAACAAACTACATGTAGGTTGTTTATCACTGTCCCTATAGGTTTTCATAAATACCCGTATACATGTACACAGAATCTAAAAAGCCACAAACTTTGTTTTAAAATATTTCAGAAAAATGAGAATATGCCCAAATCGTTAGTTTTGCCCATAACTTTTCTACGGTACTGTATATCCTACGCGCCATACGAGGGTCGTTTGAAAGTAATTAAGTCCCGGGTAGTGAGCCTGTCAAAAATGAACACCTCGCCACTCGCTAAGAAAACGATACGAGTCATGAAACTTATTAGGTTATTAATTACGAGTAAAAAATGCGAGTCGTTGCCTAACAAGACAGTGTACGGTTCTTTGGCAAATTGTGGCCGCGTGTTGGCTGTCATGCACACCGTCTATTATTTATTGTTAGTGTCCACTCACTTTTGACCAGCATCCACGCCATGAATGAGCAAACGGATAAACAAGGATGAGATGGCGAAAAAAGGTGGGGGGAAAGGTGTAAAGGTGACAGTCGCAAGCTGCTGGGGCCTCCGTGTGCAGCCCCATGATTTATTTTTGCCAAAATGTGCTGACTAAGCTTTTTAAAATGTTTTTTTTTTAGACGAGAGCTACGAGAACTACATAATGCAACGTTTTCTTGAATTTTACGAATTGTATACCCATGGAACATGTTAATGGAAATGTTAAATATTGCTTTTCACGTGCATAGGTATAGTTGATTGATTTTTTTGTAAAATTATTTAATAACACCCCAGACACATCGGTAATTATCGAGCATTAGGTCAAATGTAAGCTTGAATCTAAAATACCGTATACTCGATATTACGCATTCAACTGCTTGACGGTGTATACATACATTAATCTTTCAGTTAAACCGATAGAGTATAAATTTTGTGCACTGGCTGTTTACCACCTTATAATCGATATTTGAGATCGATTTCAGGTCAAAGATGGTGATAAACGGGTTCATGGTTTTCATATTTATTGATGAATGGCCAGATAGCAGTGTTATTTCTTTACACTTGACAATGAAAGCAAGGTCGTGAAGTTAAACGTTACCAGGAACCACCATGCAAAGTAACGACTCAATGAGCTGAGCAGTCTCCATTTATAAAGTTTAATTTGATTGGCCACGTTTGAAAAAACTATAAAAATCAGAATAACCTATAGTAAATAGATTGGATCCCTACTAGAAGTGAATTGCAAATTCAGTAATGAAATACTGTTGTTTAAAATTTTATCTAATTTTGACGTTTTCTTTATTTTTCTCAAATGACAATGACAGTGTATTATAGGTTTGATAGGAAAGACAAATGACAAAAATCTATACTAACTTTGATCCATATATGTTCAGTACATCAGGAGTTACATTTGAAATATCTAGCAACTTCAACATTGTATGGGATAAATGGTATCAGTAACTCCAATTTCATGTATTTTTAAGCATTTCAAATACATATACAGTCGAAAAGCCAAAGGTGTGTCTATACGATTCACCGATAATTTTTATGGCACAGTCGACCTCATTCCTTTGAAATAATTAAGACTGATTGTTTTATGACCTCAAACTCTTCCCCACGTTTTGCGGAGTCCATTTCATGATCTACCTAATCCCTTTCTTAAACCACATGTGAAATTTTTACGAGCCACAAATCATCGTGAAAATCGCTATTTCGGGGGAGCCACGGAGGCTGGGACATGCACGGGGATTATTTCGAGAAATGCGTGGATTTAAAATTCCCACGCAGTTGCTCATGCATGAACCCTTCGTAAGAATTAGCAGCCACTTGATTGGGCCACAAATCAACAGTGGTCAAGAGATCGGTTAATCAATAGGAGGGTTTAAGGTTGAACTCGAGGGAGTGGAAGAGTATGATGGGCAAGCCATAAATGGACGTCACACGAGCTCGTTTTTGAAATAAAATGGATTTTGCGGAGCCCAATTATATTGCCAATATACTGTATCCCATTGCACGTTACCCGTACATGCATATTGTCTAATTTTACTAGCCCATAGTATTTAGCTACCCTTAAATTGTCCCCCTCGTAAGCGCACTTCTCACCCTGTCTTCATTACCTACATGCGTATCCGTGACGATGATATGAAATAATGCCCGTTTAATGAATGTAATTAGGTTTCTGTAATTATACGAGCTATATATAGGCAGTGCCGTTTCCGTTTGATTCAGAACCCCCTCCCCACACCGAGAAATGTATTCCCGAATGCGGGGCAAAATGGACACGAAAGTCTGACTAGGGGGTGCGCAACATTGATATATATACAGGGAGATACATAAATATGATAAATATGCGTTCTATTGTTTAATAACCTCCGAAGATGAAAAAAAAACCACATAAACGTAACTGTGAGGTGAACTATTTAACTTATACAATCTAATTATGTTACTGTCTCAAACGTAAAACGGAGGCCTCATAGACGTTACAATTTATGAGAATGGATCTGAGTTGTTAAACATTTAATAATTAAGGAAATTGTGGAAATAACATCTCAAAGTCTGTATATATTGAACCTTCAGTATATAGAGCAAATTCTACGAGTCAGCAACCAATTTCTAATTAAACGCAACGAAACTTAATGGCATACATGTATTTCGATAATGCAAATAAACAACGTGCATAAAGCACTTTAAATTAATTGAACTGAACGATGTTAATTGAAAACATGGAGGAGCACTGGAAAATGAAAGTTGTTTGTATAACCGGCTTTTAAACATGTCATTTCTTCTTAAATTAATTAGATAATAAGCGGCTTAACAATGAGGTTAAGAAGTCGTGCTCTTATTGCATACAATGTGAGAAATTACAGTTCTAAATCGAACGAATACAAATTGAACAACAAACAGGTTACAGTCCATTCTTCGATCATTTTCACCAAACAATCTTCAAATGTTGCGCAATTCTGAGAATTCACACAACTTGTCTGAAGAAAATCGTTCCTTTACGTACAAAACAATCCTGACAATGTTACAGGGATATGCAAAAGGACAACTGACAACATCATCGAACAAAAAGCCATTAATGGCCTCGTATTTATATCAAATTCGATATCTCATCGCATATAGAAAAGTGTAGGGTATACATATACTGGAGGCAAAGTTTGACCAAAAAATCCTCCCTGAATTTTTAATCGAAAAAGCTCTTCCCTTGGCATAGCCATCCCCCAAAACTAAACAATCGTGTTTGTGTGTATACAGTATATACAGTATATGACTAACTCCGTTGGAACTTCCATCTGACCATTGGTCCTGTATATGATTCCCATGTAAAAGATTATCCAAGTTGATAATGTAACTTAACTTTTCACCTGTCATTCTTCACTTTTTGGGGGTTGGATGGGCGTACAGAAATAATGAGAAGGAGTGTGGTTGAGGAGAGGGGGGTCAGGAAGGAGGTTGGCAACATGGTTAGGATGTGTGTACACCATTCGGCGCACCCACGTCCCAACACCGCTGCAGCTCTCCCATAGCGAGTGACGTACCCACCCCTGCTGCTAGAACATGGGTCAAAAAGCAAATAAATATGCAATCTACATATATTAAAATTATTGGATAAATAATTGATATCCAGCGGACACCGGCATGCGATGAGCACATTGTAATTCTAATAAATGGCCAGGCTGTTGGCAAGCAAAAAAAGATGCTAGAGACAAGTGGCGCCACCATATAAGTTGTTCTCTACGTACATGGAGTACCAGATTGGTCGCCTTGGAAGCATGCTGGTATCAACAATCATTAGTATACTAGGAAAATACAGCCCTTTTTAGGCGACATCCAGCACCGTCTATCGATCTGGGCCACGGGGCCAGGAACCATAGCCAAATTACAGCGCTCAATTTCGTCATACAGTACATGTACTACCGTATTTTACGGACTATAAGACGCACCTTAATTTTTAAGCAATTTTTTCTAAAAATTTCGAGTATAAGACGCACCTGAATTTTGGAAGCAGTTTTTTGAATAAAAAAGTGCGTCTTATAGTCCGTAAAATACCGTATATATGGTTTTAATATTCTGGGTTTATCAGATAGAAGCTTTACACATCGTACTTTAGCAGTGGTAAAGTTCATACACGCTCATTGGTTAAAAAATTTCCCAAGGTTATCGCTGTTGTAAAACCAACTAATGCAATTCTTTCACACACGTGAATTCACGACTGCCAAAGTACGATTTGTGTATCATCTGTCTGAGTATACCTCTTCTGTATACAGTCTTTCATCATTTACATTTTATTTGAATTTAGGAAAATGTTTATCTAACCGCAAAGGGATGTGCAATTACCCCGAGACTCTAGTATGAGGCACGTATTGTATCGTATTATTAATGAATGCTATTAGTACCCAAATTCATACGACAGCTGAATTTTTGAGTTAATAATGTACGGTTACGTTACGCTGTTCATGCACAAACACAGGTTTAGCGACTTGCTCGTCAATTCGTAATTGAACAATATATAAACTTATATTTAGTTCGTATTTGTAACAAATGGCCCAAAATGACGCTCATGTTAAACTTTCCAAGAGCTTTTCAACGCAGAACTTTAGGTCAACCCAAACAAAATTATCGGCTCATCCGAGGTATGTTTTTGAGTGAAACAATATTTGACTTTCATAGATTGTCATCTCAGTGATATTGACCACCACCATCGACCAGCGAACCATTGCGAGCAGCTTTTCAACAGCCCTTAGGCACGAATCATGACTGTCCTGTCAGTTTTTTGTAAATATTTCAGACCATGAAGGTAACCAGTCTTGACAGGGGCAAGTTGGCAACACACGTTCGCTCTCAGGAAAAACGTTTTGTGTTGCTATACAGTATACATGTTCTTGGCTCGGCACGCATTTCAAACCTACCAAAAGCTATACTTTGCTTCAAGAAAAACAAAAACTTCCCAAAGCGAATGTTTATACAAAATCAGCGTCTGATGTTACCAATAATTCGGAGTAAGATCTGAAACTTAGTGGAGCTAAGATCTGAAACTTAACATGCCTTAGTGGTACCTCAGTTTTTTTTTTTTTTTTTTTTTTTTTTTTTTTTTTTAAAAAAAGATATAGTCAAATTTCATATAAGTAGATGAATGAATATACGAACTAACTCATTTCCAGTCCCCATCCTGGAGTAAGGACGAATATTGTTGATTTTTTCGTTTATTAGACGAATTACGAATTCGGATATTATAGCCGAAAAACCAATGAATTATCGAGTACCCTAGCATTCGCGCAATGTTTCTTTAAAACGAACTTTAGACAATATATATGAAAAAAAAATACATTATAAAGGGGAATTCCTTGATAAAAGTTGCAGCACCTTCCTATTCATAACGAGGGCCATCCAAACTTGGATAAAACTATTTCTTACTGTTGAAGTCATGTTTTGTCCGACTTCTGATAATACGAACTACGATTAAAATGAACACATTTTGCCTCCTTTGAGATTCGTCTTAACGAAGTTCGTCTGTTTAGCCAAGTCATTCAGGTTTTATGGATAATAGAATATTCAAGATGCTGTAACTGTAAGGCTGAAATTAAACTTGTACAAATGTGCTCAACTATATATAACACGGCTGCTCATGAAATGTTATACATACTGCACTTTCGGGTAAGTATGTTTACAAATCTCCAATGGATAGACACATGCCATTGAGGAGAAAAAATTACCGAATTAAACGGCTCACTTATTTCATTAAGTGAGTTAATGTATTCCATTTCCATAAAAAATAAATGGTGTGATTATTGTATTTGCTGTCTCGATTTAAGCTCCAGAAAGTGGATTAAGGCATTAACTAATCTGAAGGGGAAATCGACCAAAATGTAGCAGCAGGAGATGTTGAACGGTGAACCCCGGCCATGGTCAAGGGAATGCGAGAGGAACTGACCGAGCCAGTAAAACATACTTGTCCATCCAGTTCTTCTGACACCTGTCACACATGCACATACGAGACGCGGAGAGGTGACAGTGACCATGGCGGATCAAAATAAGCACTTCGCCTTATCTGTCTAACTTCTCGTTTTTCGTTGTTACGTCGAGTGCGCCTACCATTTTTCCCCACAATGGTCAATGTCCAGCTCCACGCGCGTATTATGAAGCTTCTCCTATATTTTTTCCCGAAATCCTCCGGTTTCCTCCCTCTGTCTGATCCCATCTTTTGTACTTGTCTTTCGTCATTAGACTCCTCAGCAGTTTGACACCTAGCACGGTGGGGGTGTTACTAACAACTTGGCGTACTCTCTTCGCTGTCACGAATATAAAGTATTTCCACCAGAAACTTGACGTGGCCTCAGAAATACCAGCGTGTCTTCAACTCTTTGTCCCGCTTCTTGGCAGATACAACTTCATATCTCTGGCATTTTCAAATGCGTGTCATGGATGATGACTTACGGAAAGAATCCACCTTGGCTGACCACTGATGAACCACCACCGATGTCAAACGAAAAAAAAAAAAAAAAAAAAAAAAAAAAAAAGC
>JAQGAO010001483.1:0-24186 GCA_034697705.1 Ommatoiulus sabulosus
ACCCAGGTGCGTCATCACGCACCTGGCCGGTTGTCTACCTCCGCCTGGGCAGACACGTGACGTCCCCACGCCAACAAGTACGGATTTAAATTGCAATGAGTAAATTCCTTAAATCTACAGTCGTTTTTGAAAATGCATTTGCAATATTCGGTGGTCAACGCTGTTGGCAACTGCGTTGATGGACTACTTTTGAATTTCGCATGTACATGTAGTAATTTCTTCCATAGCAGAACAACTTTTTCATATGGCATTTTTTGAATTAGTAATATTACTATAAACAATTTATCGTAACATATTGCGTGTATTTATATACAATATGGCATTTTGTTCTTGTTTACCAGTATACTTTTTAATAAATGCATTTTGCCAATACGTGCGATTTCAAATTTTAGCATGCATGTTTTAATAGTGTAAATATTGTTTTCTTGGAAGAGCATATGATAGTTTTTTCCTGTTGATGTCGAGCAATTTTTCCCACATTTAATCACTATGGCTTGACAACATTCGTTCACTTAAAAAGTGTAAACGCTAGGGGTAAAAATACGTCGATAATAACTATGCTTACAAAGGATTGGTTATCTTAGAATCTAATTTAACATTTGGCTCGCAAGTAATCTTCTTTAGAGTAAATATTTAAAGAGTATATGCCGGGATTGCGTGCGCCTCTGCGGAGATGAGGGCGGAATTGATTCATTAATTATTCGTAAATTTGATATTTGTAATTTATTTTTTACAAATCTAATCTACGAAGCTTGAATAAAAGACTCGTTTATGATTAAAATTGAAACTTTTTTTTGACCCATTTGATAATGTTAAATTTTAAAAATGGTGGAATACTACAAAAGGTACCGGTATACAGTATACTGAATATAATCTCACTCCTTGATTAATTATAATTTCTTGTTTTCAACATATTTTTTCCAAAATTTTAAATGGCCGGAAGTTTGGAAAGCTGAGTTTAAAAGCAATGGTGATGTACGTGTCTTGGGCTTTCAAATGTATGTATATCCCATATTGTAAAAGCTAAGTAAAGTCTGCTTTCACAGTTTAATATGAAGTGATTTGTGAAGATTCCAGAAATCATGTCGTACGTACATGTAACTGAAAGCCACTTCCACACTGGAGGAAACATTGAGGAACTTTGTTTCTGTCAAAACTTACTATATGTTCCTAAGTGTTTGCTGAAAGTTCCTTATTGTTTATCACAGCAGAAACAAAACACGTTTTCGGTTCGTCTGATTCTAAAATGTTAACCGTGAGGCGAAATTCGCGAAATAGGGCGAAATTTCGAATTGGAAAGTTATTGGTCGTTGCAAAATTAGCGTAACGAATCCAACTGCCATATTTGCATATTGAAATTTGACAAATTACCAATATCATTTTGATTTATCGTGTGTACGCTACTTTGCATAGCATCATTGCGTTGCAGAAAGCCTTGAAAAATGTAAACTAAAATTACACGTAGATGTTACGTCTTTTAAATTGTGATGCACAGCAGTGAAAACCCCTCCACTATTATTGATAAGTTTAATATGATTCGCAATAATTCAGATCACCACAGATTTATTGTTGTATTTAAATGGTGTTTTATTACGTCTGACATACTTCCAACTCTTTCAATTCAGCTGCAGTTTAATTTAACGTGAACATCTGCCCCAAAGTGGAACGTTTAGGAATACATCACAAATGCCAATGCAAATGTCTGCTCGCATCTCCTAAAACCAATTAATGCCAACTTCTGTGCATTGTTTGCTAAAGTTGTTTCTCGAGTCGCTTTTATAGCGCAAAAATTAAAACCATGGCAACAGCCATGGCAAAGCGTTGCGAGTCCTAAAACTACATTAAAACTTAGATGAGCGAGCTACTCCACAGGGGCAGCACGTACATGTCATTTAATCAACATGTCATTTAATCCCCGTGCGATATGCGCTGCAAGTAATCGTTGGAAAATCAATGTTCAGCTCATAGTACACCGTGACGAAGTTTGATCCATTTTGCCAATTAATGCTATTCTGCTAACTTGTGTTTGGTCCTACGCACGAAGTAGCTTTTCAAAAATCAATATAGATTGCCTTTACATGCTTATTCTAACAAAACAACGCTACCATCTTTCTCTTAAATGACTTCTCGGGGACAAACATAATACCGTAATTGCTATTGACCAAGATAGTATTCAATAACTTTGTCATGCAACTTTAATGTTACGTATTCTTCACAAGCTTTTTAGTGAAAAAACTCGTGATCTACATGTGTATGGTTTTACTGTAGGCCTATAGGACGCTATTCATTCAGTATTTTTACAGCTGTATAATGGGAATTTCTAGAATTTTCAATTTTTGATAACACTAGTAAAATGCAGTAGAAAAAAATTGTTTAGTAATCCATTTACATATACCACTTTTATTGTTTCGTATTGGGCATATATCATCATTTGATGTTATAGTAATTTTATTGTAGTAATTTTTATTCATACATCATTGGTTGATTTTTGTTATGTGTGCACATTTTAACTGGGCTTTCAACCTGTTGGTTGGAAGTCCACCAAAATTGTAAGCTTTTATTGTAGGCTGCTCACGTGTGATTAAGTCTACCGATAAGATCCTTTTTAAGTTTTCCTTCTTGCCAATAAAGATTTTTTCTGTCATCACAAGCAGTATGAATTGCCATCGGTCTTCATGGCCGAGCGTCGAGTCTGGATGAAATTTATCATACCTCGACTTCCAATCTTTGTTGAAAATCGCGTTTTGGCGGCCTCAGTTCGAGCTTGCACTTCGTGGAAATTAATACCCCAAGAGAATCCATCTGCCTTTTAAGAGCGAAATGTCAAAAGCTGCATTTTCCAAGATCTCCTTTCAAAAATTGATTCATTTGGGAATATTACTTCTCGTGCTTTTTTTCTTTCCATTACCGGATTGCCAGTTATTGCTGGATGGCAAAGAGATGCTGCTGCGCCATTGCTTCTTCCAGAGGTTACCTCACCCATAAAGGCGTCTCGAAATTGCAATAAATGTCCCGAAGATGTGGTTACAGGCGGCTGTAAATCGTTGATTTATGCTCTTCCTTTGCTAAGGATTGCATAGTCCCTGGAGAACGGGTTCTGGATATCATACTTGCAACTCTGGATCATGACAAAAGCCAAGTTTAAGCCATTTAAGAACACGCGAGGTTAGGTATAAATTAAGTTTAGCATCAATTCTAAAGCTGTCCAATAATGTGATATTAACCTAATCTTGTCACTGGGGTCTTAACTGTTTCGTGGCCATGGTACTGTTAAAATGCCTGCAGTGGTTTTCTATGATGTCGACTTTAATGAAAGTGAATAACTTTTTTTCGACTTGTAGAGTTGTAGTTGAATTTTTGTCGAAACATTTTCAAGTACATGGTAAAATATACATGTACATTGTAGTCATGTACATGTACTGTACATTCGTTCAGAATGCGCCTATGTCAGACAGCAACAGTACAACTATTGTTATAATTATAAATGATGCAGATTTAGTTGTATTAAACAGGGAGAATAACAAATTATTCATATACTGTATTACGAAATATAGTCGAATGGAATTTATTTTTTCCAATGCATTGTTCACTTTTTAAAACGTTAATTTTTCCATTAACACATTGTAAGTTCAGCATTACATTTCATAATATTTTTCAAAGTACATTAGAGACAGCATTATTTATTGTTTCACTGTTTTTCAATTATTTAATGGATTTTTTTCCATAATTTTTCAACAAATAGCATTTTTCCTATTTTTTCAAATTCGAATCGTTTCTAGCCACTTTTGCGTTTTCACTTATAATACTGTATACTTTTACTTTTAAAACCGAAGCTATGGGAATGTTGAGATTCTGTGGTATTAACGTGAATTTATATTTCAATGTTTTAGAAAATCCAATTTTCTATTTTTCTTTTGAAATAAGTGCATTACGTAATCCGTATGCCCCGTTTCAACAAGCATGTTTTGTTTTTTGTTTTTTTAAAGTCAACTCATTTTAAAATCAGTAAGTGAGGATATAAAATGTATCTTATATCTGAACTTATGTCTTTACTCGAATTCTATTAAGGAATTTTTTTCCACGTAATTTTTACGTCTCTTGGGGAAAAGAGTAGGTTCTAAAGCCATTTGTTCTCTATCGAATTTGAATTTACTTAGGCTGAAACTAGGAAACGTACTTTTAGTGCTTAAGCTTACGAATAAAAAGTTTTTTAGTTAATTCTTTTTAAAAAGAAATCTTTCCATTGGCTATGCTTCATAAAAGAAAATTAGGACACATTTTAACAAGCATTTACATTTTATTGATTGAACTAAAATATTTCTGTCAAATCCGAAGTTAGTTTACCACCTGTTGATATATTTCTTATTTAAAGTGTTATATTATAAACATTGATCCCATTTGCACTCTGCACCCAGGTTGGTGACGCTGGAACGTACATCTCCTGGACCCTGGCGTTGGTGTTTAGACTCGTGTGCAGAAATAGGCCAACGTTAAAAATCCACCAACAAACAAAATATAATAAACTATTAGACATTAACTAATGTTGCTTGTGTCCAGTTTAGGCCATCTGAATAAATCAAGTTTGCAGAAAAGTTTTAAGTTTTAAGTTTAAAGGAATTTAAGAAAAATGAAAAAAAAGAAACTGGACAAAAACAGAACAAAATTCGATAAAAGGAATAATGTAAAACAAGATAACTGTGAACTATTAAAATAGATTTTAGAAAAAAAGACGTTACAAACAGCCGTTTTGAAGAATACATTGTATATGGGAAAAGAGACAATAGTTAAACGAAGAATAAAACATGCATGAGTTTTAAGAAAACGGGATATGATCATTTGTCGTGAGAAATAAGAATTGAAATATGGAAAATTAATAAAACAAAGAATATTAAAAGTTAAAAAAGAATACGAAAAATGGATAGAAACACAAAAATGAAATTTAAACGAAAAATTGAAAAATAAAGAAATTAAAGAGACATTTAAAACAGTAAAAATGCAAAGACGCAAAATTTTCTATTGTTTTTTTTAACTGAGTAGACGTTGAAGGTATTACTCAAGACTACTCAACATTTTACTTACCGTATTTTACGGACTATAAGACACACTTTTTTAATCAAAAAACTGCTTCCAAAATTCAGGTGCGTCTTATACTCGAAATTAATCTTATCGAAATTTTTAAAAAAAATTGCTTAAAAATTAAGGTGCGTCTTATAGTCCGTAGCGTCTTATAGTCCGTAAAATACGGTATCCTGTGAAAATCCAAGGTTTTTTCCATTTCATTACTAATTTGGAGCATCGTGCATATGCCCATTCATATACAGTATTGTAATTTGATTCTGTAGCGAGTTTCTTTTCACTTATCGTCGTAGACGGCTTTTTTGAAATTGTTCTTTGTTATTTGGGATTTGTCATCGTGATAAAAAAAAACTTAATCAGGCAACAGAGAAACGAATAAATATTTTTTTTGAACAGCTTTTACGAAGGCAGAAAAACTTATAGGAACGTGTGTTCAGATCGTTGTTTTTATGCTGGTTCTCTTAGGACTTTCATTTTGATCTTCTTTTCTTGTATCTTTCAGACTTTGATGCCAGCGAAGATGAGCTGCTTGAAAGACGATGCCAAGACGGTACCAGGATTGTTTGTTTGATGTTTGAAGGTAAGCCTGTCTACCCAAAAGTATTTTATATACATGTACGTATACATTTCATGTATACAGCACAAGTCTGGCGCGTTGCCCGTGTGCCCCGCCTGCAGTCTTACTTCGTAAATGTTCCATGTACAATGTAATTTGGATAACTTTCAACAATGGGTGAAACAACCGCAAATTTTGCTTGCTGTATACTTCTAGAAATATTCATACATGTATATACAATACATGCACTAGGTTAGTTAATGATTATAGTAACCCGCGGTGCTTGATTTTCGTTTCAACCAAAATAGTTAACCGTTTTTCGTTATACATTTACAGTACATGTACCAATAATGCTCAACTTGAAATACAGACATATCAAATATTTTTACATATTAGTAAATGGTGTATTTAACGTCATTTCAGTTAATACTGGCATAGCATTAATACATAAAACGTAACGTAATTTACATGTACAAATCTGTGATACAGTATATTTTAACTTAGATTTTGAAATGTACAATATCATAATTTATATTCATTTATTTATCTTCGTAGAAACGAGTTGTATACTTTTATGATTTTTCAAGTGCATGTAGGCTACATTAAATGTAAAGGTGTAAACATGCATTATTAATTTTAAATTTTACACTCGCGTTCTTGGAATGAATCCTAGAAGGCCTTTAAAATTACTTGAAAAGGCGTGCCTATGGAAAATGCAGCATTTCTTTCTGAAAGAATGAATGAAAAAACCTGTAAAACGCCCCAAGGAATTTAAATTTAAATGCACCTTGAATGCATTAGCTTTTGATTTGTAAGCTCGTATGCACAATTTAGTGCACAATTTCATAAAATAGGCTCGTGTACGCCGCCCTTAGCAATTCTTGTTTGATCAACTTCCCTCGAAAATGGAGGAATCGATGGCTTATCAACCTCCATTTAATTGCCAATTAACTACGGGGTTGATTTTTGTCTCGTTGACGCTTAATCAAAGCTCGGATGTGTAAACATTGCGCGTAGCTCGGCAACTAAGTTTTAATTTGATATTTTAATCAGTGCCAACGCATTTATCGAAGATGCAACTAACTGCGTCCAGATTTTTCAGCAAGATTGCTTGAATGTAGAATCAAAATGTCACGTTGGGCTTAAACAGAGATTAGCCTAAAAGCTGTTTATCGCTGCTTTTTCCAGGAATATTAATTTGCGAAAAATGCTTTTCTTCCCTGGGGGTTTTGCTGACTTAATCTATCTCACATCTCTGAAGTTTCCGAACAAAGGTCTATCAGCTGAATTCTGGCACAAAATTTGCTCAATTTTTGGGTCAACGTGCTCAACAATTGTTTTCCAAGTTTGTGAAATTAATAAAAAAATAAAAAATACTGTACACATGAATCATACAAACATAGAAAAAATAACGATGTAGCCACAATGCTTGTATCTGATATACGACATGCTCATCTGCCCTACGTTATTTAAGTTTTAGAATTATTGTTTAAAATACCCTGTTTATTTTTATAACTATAACCTTTGCATAATTCCAATTTGATGTTCGTGCTACAACTTGTATTCGAATTTAGATCTTATAAAACGAGACAATTTAAGACTGACTAAATTTAATACAACTACTTATAAAAATTTAATGAAAAAGTACAATGAATTTTTATTTCTCTCGAGAAACCGCGGATGAGAGAAATTTACAATGGGAAATAATATACTCGTTCCCATTTAAGTATTTGTTATAAAATTTATAAGTTGCTTCATAAATTCTAGAGTGCGGTAAAGTCTATATTCTAATGAACTTTATAGTCTCTAATGAACTTTTCTCATTACGTCGTCAACGATCCGTGTTCCTTAGATGCTAAACTTGCATATTCAGCGCGAGAAAATTGGCGTCAAATGTCATGCATAATTCAAAACGATGCCATCCATCTTGCTCGTGATACGCTCACGCACACGTCATATTAATAATTTGACGCTGGGCGTTATGATAATTCGTCGAAGGTGATGCATCATTAAGTTCTCTGGGGAATGCATCCTGAAATCCGGCAAAAGTTCCTCGCCAAATTTGCAGCTGCACTTGGATTAAATGCTTACTGGTTCATAATTTTGGACAAACATTTATTTAACCTTTTCAACGAAATGTTTATCCGCGAGCAAAAGTTGCAGTCTTTCGAGGGCTAATTTGCATATGGTTTCGGCCCAGCTCGCATTTCAGAGTTCATCAAAATCAAAAATGACTGTGAGCATTTGGGTGATGCTTAATGTTTCAGAAAAATGGGCCCGGTGGCGACACTGCGAAATTGAATTTCCATAAACTAATTGGAACAAATACTGTATTAGTGTCAAAATCTCTTTCATTATTGAAGTGTGCTTGCGTTAGTTGTACTGGACGTATCGTTACCACTTTATGGACCAGATGTTACACATTTTGTTCTAAACTTTATTACTATATCCAGTATCTTAATTATGAGGCTGATAAGCCTTATACTCACAATGCTCAGAATTTTTAAAGCAAATCCTGTCATAAATAAAACTTTCTTATAATTATACCTTAGTACAATTCCCCCTTTTCGTAGCACGTGATGTTTTATTAAATAAAGTTTTTAAAGTTTTTCCTGGTTAATTTAGTTTAGACATAGTAAAGGAGATGTGCGTCGAATTTTTAAGGGTGAGATGAAAAGCGATTGACACAAAACTTCATGCATTTGGGAAAATGTTGTTTTCGAGCAAGTATTATTTATTTCAGGAGTTGTTTTAAAAATTTCTGATTTTACTAGAATCCGAGCCTTGTATTCTTATAATAGAACAAATAAGTACAGCCCAAATGCATACAGAATATTTTAATTCGTTGATATAATTGATATTTATAGGCTTCCCATGTTTTTAGCTTTTAAATTTTTTTTTTACAAAGATGCATAATCAACAACGGAAACATACATCAAGAGTAAATTTAATTGAAAGTGTCTTTGCGTTGTATTCAAATTTTGCACATTTTTCTTTCAAAACATTTTGCAGTTTGGCTGTTAAGATCCCTTTAACATGCCAGTAGTTCTTGCTGATGTCTAGACATGATGAGTTCTTTCTTGAATGTTACGTTTCGAGAAATTTAATTTTCCAAGTGCATAATTTCGACAAAGCATTTGCGAAACTACTTCGTTTTTTTTTAAATAAGTAAAAAAAATAATAATTGCAATTCATCGTACGCGTATTAAATTTTTATAAAATAGGTTGATTATTGCATAGTTGCTCCTCGTATCCTGTTGATCGGAATAATTTGCAGAAATGGGACGCAAAACATCCTATTTCTAAAGGATGAAAGGAAAGTGATTTTAATCAACACTGCAACATGTACACAATTATAGTGTATATAATTATTTAGCATTACAAATTTTAACTCGTAATTTTGTGTTTTAATTTCATTTGAAAATATTGTCATAAAGGTTTTATATGGTATGAAGTTAGTTCAAATTATTGGAAAAAAACGCCTTGATTGATTCCTAGTTGCTTATCGTGGTTTGTTCGATCGAACTTATGTTTTTGATTCTGAAAAAATGAAGTAGCATTTATTTGTTTACCAACTCTTCACCTAAAACCCTAGATTTTCTCCACCAATATGTCATATTACATAGTAATTGTAAAGAGTTATAAATACTAATTTATCCACTTTTGTGTTTGATGTTGCATACATTGATTCACAATTGCTAAAAACAATAATTCAAAACTGGATTCTTCTCACCTAACACCATACATGTTCTTCAAAAATGCACTTTATTAGGCAGTTAAGGGTTCCAGAATATTAGATTTATCAACTACTTATTGTTATTTTTTCAATAAAAGCACATTTACACAAAATTCTTATTTTAGTGACGAATTTGATTTCGAAAATACTTTCGATACATTCAGAAAGACAGCCAATTTTTTTTGTTAAAGAATACGAAAGCTTGTCGCTACGATTATTTTTTAGATATCTACTTTAAAAATATTTTTCCTAGTTCCTATCTACAGTGTAGACCTACTTTAATATAACCTGTAGAAAAAAAACTACATACCTACAGTATGTAATGCAATGGGACAACATAACGCGGAAAAAGAAAACTTTTCAATTTATTGTACAAAAATATGCAAATCAAATTTGGCCATTATACCAAGATACTTTCAAAAAAATCCATATCTTTTATATTGGAATATGAAAGCAATTTCCTTGAAATTTAATATTTTCTTTTGAATAGAGGTCTATTTGGAATAAAAATACGGTGGATTTAGATTACACAATCTGGCTCAATCTTCACGAGCAAATACATTATGTGTGTCAAAATAACATGTTTGTCTCAAATTTGTGATGACTGAATGCGTTTGGTTTGATATGGTGTAACTTAATAAGCTTATTTCAACCAACAGTACATTTCCAATTACTTTATCGATAATTTAACATTGGGTACAATTTTCTGTCAGACGTTTGGAAGTACATGTCGCACAACATGTGCGTCAAAACCAGCGCCTCTTTAAAACAGAAAATAGCTAAAAGCATAGAGACTGAAGATGGGTTTGAACTTAAAGACTCGTTAAACAAATCCAAGCAACCCCAACAAATTGTGTATAATTCGTTTTGAGATGAAAGAGCTAACACTACTTTCTGGCTAATTATAAACTCGCTAAACAAATCTTTTGGAGGAATGTGATATGTGACCAGATTAAAACTTGGACATGTGTGGACAGATAGAGTATATCATATCGTAAATTTTCCATGAAAGGCACTATAACGGTATTATTATTCTACAAAAAATGTATTGATTTATTTTGAAAACATTCTGAGTTTTTCTCAAAATGCTTCTAGGCATATAACTACATTCATCAGCAATACGTTCCATACATTTTCATATGAGTTCAAAACTTTTAATCTCGAATAATTTTCGATGTCATTGTTTTCTTTCTTGATTTGTCAAGTTCTGATCTAATGCATTTTGTGAAATCACCCTAACGTTTTTGCATCTGAATTTACATGCTTGGCTTTTTTTCTGCTGATGCATGCATCACTTTACTTAATTCCGTAGAATAGGCGCGATGAATTAATCATCTCAGCTTTTTCCTATTTGTGAAAACACATTCTAATCCTCAGCTACTTATTTCCAGAAAATGTAATTTCTTTAAGATGTTTAGGAAGTGTTTCAATCTTCCATCACTTCATCACCGGGGCAAAGCGAGAAGATTATCCGATTAAAGCACGATCGTTTTAGAAATTTGCAACTCGGTTTAACTTAGTTTTGCTTCGGTGCAAACTTTAAGCGTGAAATTGAGCGATATGAGCTTGTTTCGGTAAGTAGGGAATTTATTACCCGAGCTTTATTTGAACCGATTATAATCCTGAAATTAGTCGCAGATTTATTGCGAGGTAGTTACGAGTTTAATTAACGATCGCCGGAAAAACGTAGCTGAAATTTCCGCGGATTAGTGCAATTAATGTAGCTTAAAAAATGGCGGATAAACATCTAGTTTATTTATCAAGATCAGTTAACGTCTGGATAAGCTGATATAATTATTCGATAAATTCTTGTTTGCTTCCAATCCCTGTGCTCCACGAAAAATGGTAAGATAAGCGCAACAAAATTAACACTTTTATGTGTTTTAGGATGGTAAGCCCTATGGGTAAGAATACATTGAATGCTTATTGCAGGTGCATACCACTCTGCGTACAACTACAAGTACAAGGTGAGGCATAAGTCTTTAAAGTCTTGTTGCGCCTGCAATATTAAGTATTCTGTGTGGTCTTACCCGTTTGTACCACTAATATTATAATTTGATTCCATCTCATCATGTTCAGTCCATAAATTATATAGTATTTTTGTTTGCTGTTTGATCCGAAAACAGACTTATGCCTCACCTTGTAGTTGTACGCAGAGTGGTAAGCGCCTGCAATAAGCATTCAATGCACTCTTACCCGTAACCTGTGATGCTGAAAATCTTGAGTTTTCCAGTGAAATATTACTTAAATGGAACTATACTTTCTAACTATACTTACGACCTATAATTTTCGAAATCCAAATATTGACAATTTTCTACTTCGTTTGTGTGCATGATGAATATTTGTAAAAAAAAAATTAGTTTAAAAGAAGCAATCAGTGATTGCCTACTTTCAGGGGCTACATTTGATTCATTTTGTGTTTACATAAAACTTTCACGTTCATTTAAAAAGAATAATTTCAAGACCTATCAGCGAAAGACAATCCTCGTTGAACAATACTACGAATATAGTTCGCACCCTCTTGGAAAATTCCGTTAGGCTTACGTATTACTTTTTAAAGAAAATTCGCTTTATATGAATAACATAACTTTGAAAGCACACAGATATGCGACTCCCCCATGCATGCTGAACACATTTAGAAGTTAAAGTAAAATTTCTGTGCATGGGTAAGTTTTATATTTTTTCTAATGTAGGAATTCTTGTTGATCACCCTGTATTTCGCGTAACACATTCTGAAATGTTGCCCTGGGCTCTCGTTGCGTGGAAGCATTGATTAGCCTATTATAGCACTGTCGTGAATTTCTGATGTTGAATTTGAACGTTCGTCTGCTTAAATCAGCAGGTTCAACGAAACTATGTTCTGAAAATCCCCAAACTGGAAATAAAACGTGATAAGCTGCAGAACGAACCGTTCCATTCATTTTTTACGATTGCTGCATGCGCTCTCCTGTTGATTATCGTAACAGATTCTACAGAGGATGGTGAGTCGTTAAATGAACCGTTGAAAATTCACAGCCTATATTTTGGGAGCAAAAGAGACTTATCACGGTTTAGTTTTGCTAGTTGGAGCTAGCAATAAAATGAAAGCGAGACTTTTGCCATCTCATAAATGGTTAAATGAGATTCTGTGCATTTCTCATTGAAGTCAGGGTATGTTTAAGCCCCGGCATCCCAACCAAAGCAGATTTTCAGTAAGAATGTCAGTTGGTATTCTACGTTAAAAAAAAGTTTGAAAAGCAAGGTACCTTTAAACACACCGACATACAGTAAGAGTTGCATAAATATACCGTATACTGTATTTGTAATATTACGTAATTTGAACGACATTATTTTAATTTAAAAATAGTTTGTGGTATTTTTTTTAAAAAAACTTTGTTTGCTTATATTGTCGTTTTTTTTTTTTTTTTTTTTTGTTTTTTTTTTTTGGAAACTAAATGTAATTTTATGAACAAAAAATGTCGTTTTTTTAAGAAAATAAACGTTATTAAAAAGTCATTTTGTGTGTTTTAGGGAAATTTAATAATTTTTCAAAAACATTATATTATTTTTTGCGCTCAAAAACATATACATGTACCTCTTAATTGGCATGTTTTAGCAATTGGTGCGCGTAGTATGTCCCTGAATAATCGGAAGTCTGTATTTAGCTAAGAGGTGTTTTTCGAAATTTTTGCCGCCGCTCACGTTATTACAATACGTATCTTAACCATTTTATGGCGTGTTTATTTATTAATCCTCTGTGGTGTTGCATCATTTATTGGAGCCCGGCTGGTAAACGACCACTTATGCCTTTGAGTGCTCCATCAGAGCGTGCAATTTATAATTAATTTTATTAAACAACTTCCATGACTTAGCTTGTTTATCCAGGGAATTGGGTTAGAAAAACGCAACCAAGCATTACATTTATTGTACGCATAATGACAATGTTAGACCCAACTTAGGCAGACATGTTAACATAAATAAATTCAGAAAATCTAACAAAAGTCAAGGCTTGATTCTCCAAAGCCCGGCAATGACGACGAATTCGGCAAACAATCGCATTCTTCAAAATAAAGTTTGAAAAGATAAACTTTTGAAAACATTAATATGTACCCTAAGTAGACGTTTTTGCATACGTGCTTGAAACATGACTTAAATAGATTATTACCAAATAATTTGGATAATCGCCCACTTTAAAATTGATTTGCCTTGTTAAGCAGACACTCGATTATCCGGAAAGTTTGGAAATGGAGTAATCCGAATGTTTTTGTGATGTTTTGCGTTTTGGTATATGTGATGTGACAAAAAACTTTTTTACTATACAGTGTAGTTCTAGCGAAGAATTTTTTGTTTTGGAAAAATTACATTATTAACGAAAAGTCATCTTTCGTTAGACAAATTGCATTGTTAATTGGGAAAAATCCGGCCATGTTCGGCAAAATTGTATTGTTAGGAAAAAGTCTACCGTGTAAATAACAATTAATTGATGTTAAAGTGATAGTGATTAATCTGCCCTCGGACTCCGGATATTCGGACTTCTACCGTATTTATTTTATTTTGTTGGAAAATGGAGCAAAGCTTGAGTAGCCAGTTTATCAGGATGAAATATTGACGCAGCGGTTAATCTTTTTTGAAAACGGTTTCCAGGCTGGAAAACCCAAGCATGACGTGACACGTGATAAGCGCGTTGGGGGGGGGGGATTATATGTATTGAAACTTTGTCAAAACCTTTCACGAGGGCAAGTTACGGAACCTTTGGTTCCGGGATCTCTATATGAGATCCTCTTTACGAGATCTGTGCAAACTAAAAAAAATGATACGATACATTTTCTGTCATACGATACAATTTTCTGAAAAGCGATTGCAAAGTTCGTTTTTTTCCTAAAATTAAACATTAGTGTAACTTTATTTAAACTTTGTAACATTTTAGAAGCGTATACCCTGGTGGCAAGCGTACGTGGTCCAATCTGAAATTGCCAATGGATGGACATGTATGTCCATATTTTATCAATATAAATGTATTGTATAACACCATACATCGTACCTTGTGTGACCATATAAATTTTTGCAATCCGGGTAAGCCTGTTTGTGACACTATACAAACACACCACAAGGTGAGGCCCGGAAATGACATTTGTAAAGTATATAAAATGAAAGCAAAGCGTAACAAAATGTAACATGTAGGCTACATAAGTGCAATAACCTTCTTTGAGATGAAATTAAATTAATGGACCAGAAAAATGGCTTAAACAAATGTTTATTATTTTTTTGCGAAGGATACGAATCTGCGATAAACTAGGGGTTGCCATTGAAAAACAAACCTTGACGTTGAAATCATCTGGACGCAGTTAATTTATATTAAAATCAATCCTGGTACTTTCATTCCCCCTTAATACCAAACACATTTTGTTAGAAGCACGTTTCGATCAAATGCTTTGTTTTCATTTTATTTTCAAGCTAGCAGGGAGGCCCGGCTTTGCCCGGGTTGTACTTACCGATAGCGACGAAGTAGGCCTAATGAACGAATCATGACCGCAGCAACCCCCACGCTGAAAGCGCCCCCATACCTCTTCAGCAACGGCGCTTCATGGACAAACTTTTCGCCCACTAAGCCACCCACATACAAACATACTTCTCTTGTTTATATAGATGTCACTTCCCATGCCTCACCCTGTATAAACCGACATAAATATTTGAGTATTTCTATCGTATTTTGTGGTGATCCATACATGACGATGTTCTTAATAGTTCTTCTTCCTGTTCCTTTCGTTTTCCACGCAGCTTTGTAGTTGATGTCTGGGCCGGGAGGCATGGCTCTGCTGTACCGTTTCGTGAAGATCAACGACCGCTGCAACTCTCAGGTGTTCACGTTCATCGTGACGAAATCCGTGGTGCGTGACTTCCATCGCGACGTCACCACCAAGGACTTCACGTACAGCTGCCAGAAGTGGGCGGTGACGTTCAACCGGGCCGACAAGTACCTGGGCGCCTTCCTGGCCTGGCGCAACCCTTGCGTGGGCATGCGCTGTTACGTCGACTTCGCCTTCAGCATTCTCAATCGCGGACACTTCAGCCAAAACGAGGTGTTCTCGGCCAAGCAGTGCCGTTTCACCGTCGACCAGACGGCCAACGGCAACCGGAAGCTCATCACCGTGGCCGACCTGCCGGCCCGGAACTTCGTCGATGAGAACGGCGAGTTCCTGCTGGAGGTCACCCTCAGCAACGTGCACAACATCTTTGAGAGTGAGTTGCGGGTGCCACATCCGGTGCCCACCGCCCAGAAGGGCGGCGCTCGCCTGGAGACCAACTACTTCCGGTTCGGCCACTTCGAGTGGAACGTGGCGGTGGCGGCGGCGCGCGACGGACGCATGCTCGTCCACCTCAACCGGCTGACCGGTTTCGACCACCAGTGCCGGGTGCGCTACCGGGTGGTTCTGGGGGAGGGCGATCGCCGCTGCGACTCCGGCGTCGTCGACGAGTTCTCGGACGTCGAGGGGCGTGGCTACGGCTGGCCCCTCAAGTCCTGCCAACTGGCCGAACTCAGCCGGCGGGGGGTGGTGCGCGTGTACGTCGAGATGGTGATCGCGCACGCCATCAGCGAGGTCAAGCTGTGTCCGGCCAGCGGCCTAGGGGGCGCTTGCAGCGCGCAGTGCTACGACCGCGAGAAGCACGCGTGGAGCGTGGAGGCGGATGCGAACACGGAGCTGCTGAGACTCAAGCTCATGTATAAGGACGTGGGCGCCGTGCCGCCCAATCATTTGCGCTACGTCACGTGGAGCGCGAATGTGCTGCGTCGGCCGCCTCCACCTGGCGGCGGTGGTCGAGAACCCGTCCCCGTACTCAACACGCCTCTCAGCAAGTACTACGTGCAGGAGGAATCCGACGAAGGGGTGCTCATGGAAACGGGCATTCCCATGCGGGAGGTAACGGACGTGGCGCGCGTGGTGGAAACGTGCTGTGGATGACCCTATCGAAAATTGGGGCGCTTATGGCCATTCGTGTTTTTTTGCCAAAGTGTCCAGTCTTTAGTGCAATACTGCATGTACGCGATGCCTTGCATAGCATCGGTATGTTAGGTGATATATACCGTCCAACCTCGTTAAGACGATCGCGAGGGATGTAAAATTTGTTCGTTTAAACCGTAGTTCGTATTATCAGAAATCGTGAAAATCATGACATATCAACAATAAGAAGTAAAGTTTCAGCGAAGTTTGGGTGAAATCCTTCCCCATGTAAATGAACGGGAAGGTTCTTCGAGTTATATTGGGGAATTTCCCGTTATAACATACCCCGGTAACGTTTTTTTGTTGTTTTTTTTTTCATATTATCTTAAGTACGGTTTAACGTAACCGCGCGAATGCTCAGAAAGTCGAAAATTAATTCATCTTAGCTGAAAATTTGTAATATCAAAATTCGGAATTCGTCCTTAACCAAGAAATTTGACATTATTTGTCCACACCCTATAGGACAGGGGCTGGAAATAAGTTCGCATTATCAGAAATTCTTATAAAACGCGTTCGTCATAATGAGGTTCCACTGTATGTCCATGCATCTCACTTTTATCCCTGACAAGCTGTCGTTGTTTACTCCAAAAATGATGTTCAGTTATCTTGAAAATCATATTTCGAAATGGTCGTGGTTATTGTTCAGCATATCCTGACAAGTACACGTTGGCGTAAACAAAATCTTCTATTTCTAATGAGCTTTCTGTGCATTTTCTAGATCACCGATCCTTGCCTCCGGTATCTGGAAACCAACAACCAAATCATTATTCAAATCGAATGGATCGACTCCCTCATGCTTTTTCAGTCCTCTTACCATAAATACGACGACACATCAAGAACACAGAACTATCAGATGAAGTGAGTATAGTCTCTGATTTATCTAAAAACTTTTTCAGGAGAAAATCAAAAATACACCATTTATGATGAAGATATACGAATGAAAATATGAGCAAATATGCATGTATATACTTGTGTTATTTTATACAAAATTTCGAAAACTTATTTTTTAACCATTGTTATTAATTCTTAGTTTTTGATACGCTACATAGTTTTTATAAAAGTTTTTTTTTCTAGAATGGCATTGCTTTTTGTGTGTGTTTTTTTTAATTATTTATTTCTTAAAACGTCACTTTTTCCTAAACACGTTCACTTGAGAAATATTGTGTCCTATTTACCTACCACAAACGTTGACTCTTCAGTAGAATTCTGTTGCCTAAACGTGCAGATCACAAGGATCAGTAAACCGTTGCGAGTCTCACGCCACCTGTGGCATAAAATGTCAACTAAATTGTTGCAATTTGCTTTGTCCTTGCTTCTAGGAGAGAGATATCCGTTCTGCAGGCGGAGAACTACAGCCTGGAACGGCAGTTGGTCAGCTATCAGAAATCGTTGGCTTCGGCCAGCTCCAGGGGTCAGTATTCAGACGAGGTAGCCACGCCCGACAGTTACGCTCACAACCACGTCCATCCGTCGGCGTACGACGACCGCAGCCTCTCCGAAACCGACTGACCCACGGGGTGCGCCTGGCCTGGACTCCTTGCTCTTGCTCACGATGCGTGTTGATCCACAGAAATCACATATTCACACTATTTTTTCATTCTCGCGACTTACCCCCATCGAGTTTTTCTATCCCCGCGATTTTCTAGGCCGCCTGAGCAGTTACAGGGGATGACCGAAGACTTTCCAAAATATCCAGTGGTCAGCGCACTCCTCTATCCAGAAAAAACGCGATTTTTGTGGATTCGGTGCTTTCATTGTTCTGAGATTTTCCAAAGTTTTTTCCTCGATTTCAGCCATGCTTTCAGCTTCTATAAATCTTTGATTCTGAACACCCGTTCGTAAGGAACATCCCAACTTTTTATCCCATGTATATTTGCGACCGTCCTCTGGGAAACTGACCTTACCGAACAAAATCAGGGTTTTGGAGCTTACAAATACCCAAAAATGAACGGAATTTGTATTGGGCGCGGGTATGACTACTCGACTTGGGTGTTGCAGACGGTATCCTTTGTGAAGCAGCTAGCAGAACGGTAGCCTGTTAACTGTACGTTTTGTAGATCGTTGCACGTTTTTACAATGTCTTGGTGCAAGGTTTAGTGATTTTTAAAAAAAAATTGGAACAGAACATTGGATTAGTTTTCTTATTAAAATTTAACAAATCCATGAAATCCCCGAAAAATACGTGAAGGCAAAACTGCATAACACGTCTGTTCGTAGATATTGCCATCATATCACAGGATTCTTATACCAAATTTTAGTCGTTCAAGTAAGATAAAACCAAAGGAATGTTTTGATTAAGCTGGTCATACACGAGGTAAATTATATCCCGAAACTTCTTTCCAGATATACAGTATTATTGCTTGATATTTCCCCGTGTGTTGGTAAAAATTTCCTTTGAAAACAAATTTCCAGATATATTTCCAGAATAGAAAGCGATCCTATTCTGAGCAACTTATTTACGGAAAGAAACTGACTTCATTGGTTTTACAGTCATGCACGAAAATTTCGTTGTGTTCGATAGCCAATCAGGAAAGACATGCGTCATAGAATGGAATGAAATCACGCTTTCAAATCCGTTTACCGCTATTTCCCTTTGAAACAATGTTGCCAGATGCTGCGTATACCGTAGGGATATATTCTGAAATATATTCTCGCAATTTCTTTCCATTTATTTCCAGATATAATTGCCTCGTGTATGACCAGCTTTATTCAACTATCAAAACCAAATGCGAAGCGCACTTTTAAGATTATAAATGTGTGTTACTCTAACTCGAAACATGGCAATTTTTGCCAACATCACCACAATTTTGTTATTTTGGATTTTGCTTTTAAATAAAAACTGAGAAATATCAAAAATAAAATTGCTTAATGTTGTGTCTCATGCTTCTGTAAGCAGTCTACGTGTATGATGCACGAAGTGCAACGTCCGGAGTGAGAGCATGGCTGAGAATTTTTTTTTGTAACCAAAAATTTGCATCACATTCTAAAATTATACAAGCTAAGACAAACTTAACATGAACGTACATTACTTACAAAAGCACGAATGATAACATTGAAATTACTTTCTTTTAATTATTTCTCGTTATGCAACTATCGTTGAAAATCACAGATCTCAAACAAAAGCATTTGAAAGCACGACAGGATAACGATATTATTAGTATGAAATGCCATTTTTCTTTAGGTTTATTTAACCAAATTATGATCACACAAGTACGTTTATACCAAAAGAAGGTTTTCCTGACCATCATCACTAAATGCGTCCCGCACTTGTGCAATCACAAATTTACCACGTGAACTCCTGCACAAAAGTTGAAAATCCTTTGAAAGTCGGATCTTTTTTTATTTTAAAATCGAGAAAATGACAGAAGATTCAACGAAAATTGTTTTCTTGTTGAGACACATGATTTTATATGCATTCCAAGTTTACGATGGTATTTATTTTAATTTCAGACAGATTTTGGTGTAAAATATGTTTTTCAAAATAACAAAAATGCATTCTGAATGTTTGGAGCATGGAACTAGTGAAAACGTTTAATAGTGAATTAGTCACACTTTTACATACTGATAATGAAGGATGCTGCTTGCAAAACCCAAATATAATTAGTGCCATATAAAGCTCGCAAAAGTGATTTACGAGCAATTCCGGTTTATTTTGGTTAGACACCATTTTACTTTAAAGCTACGATTTAGATTTTAGAATTACGTCAGATGCTCGGACGAGACTTCACAGATACGCAAAGTTTGAATATTTTGGGGATTTCATGTTAGCAAGAAATTATCGTGCCAATAACGAGTTGCCAGCATGTCGTGAAAACGACAGTTTGGAAGCATATTTTGCTCGTTCCTGAACCTTCTGTTGGTTGAATCAAGCTGAATATAAACACGGGATATAATAGTTTTATTTACAATTTATTATCATTCAGTTATCAGCATACAGAATTCTGCTCATAAAAATTTCCGAAAAATTCAAGGTTATTTTTACTTTAATTAAAAATCAAAATTAACTCTAGCTATAGTTTCACCTGGTAAATAAATTATGTTAATATTCTTAAAAATACTCCGAAATTACACCTATCAATTACATGAAACTAACACAAAAAAGTTATTTAATGGAAGTCCTGATACTTCATTCTGTATGATTTAGTTAGGAGAATAAATTAAAAAATCGACGATAAACTGGCCATCTTGCGAATAATGACGGGGAATGATTAGAAATTTGAATTGTCACATTTCCAAAGTCTCCACGCGTTTAATTTCAAATTAATAATCCATATTTTAAATTCCAAAAACCGCACATTTTTTTGTTGCAACAATCGGTTTTCCATAATTGTGTGTTGAACAAATACAATTTAAAAAAATGAAATTTCATGCTTAAAACCATCTTCGAAAAATTTCCATAGAGAAGGGGCCACTAGGACAAACCTCGGCCTAAACCGTCATATACGTGGCTTAAAATATACCTTTAATGCATTGATTTGACATGGATAACATGAAGTGCTTAAATCAAATTTGTGGTGACGAAAACTAAAGAAATACGAAATTATTGAAATTTGCTTTAGCCTAATTCGCCCATACTCAAAGATGATACTGGATGGCATATCATGACAAGCTTAAAGATTCCTGACTTTGTCTTACCACTTTGGGTTGAAGTAAAGGACTCGGTTTCTTGACCATAAAAATACTCATTTTCAAGAGGATGACCTGGTCGTGTAATTATCTGTGGAGAATTGTCGAAGATTGTGTTGGCCAAATAACTAAATATTTTCGATATTTTTTTCTATAAATAATGAAGGGAAATAGCCGAAAATGAGGAATATCCACGTGTTAATTTAAAATTAAATAAAAAATTCATCAAATTAATGTGCTAATATGGGGAATTTAAACATGTAAAATTACAAGTGTTAAGATTACATCATTCCTTTCGTGATCGGATATCGAAAATATTTCATTTTATGACAAGCAAGCATTCTTCGAAACAATTCCCGTACAGAATTGAGGACTAGGATCATCTCCTAAATAATCATTTTGTATTTCAATTTATTGTTGACTTAAAGTTATTTAGGGGAAAAGAAACCGAAACTCTATGCAAACCAAACCATTTATCTTGGTTTTGTAATTATGCTATTATTCGTCTCGATAGTCGCGTGTCTTTTTCCGGTTTGGCGTTAATTTTCATCTTGGTCTTCTTTTTTATAGTCTTACATGTAGGTCTCAAGGATTGCTCAGGCTTGTGAACTGCCTACCAAAATAGATAACTGTGAATTTTGTTTTATTACCGTGTTTTCTAAAGAATTAGAGTGATTTTGTAAATTGTTAGATAACGTTGAACAAAAACAATACTAAATTATTTAATATTTCCTAGTGGCTGTTCTTTGCAGTTATTTTTGTTTCTACGGAATTTTCAAAGATGCCATTGTTCAGCTGAATTTAGGTCATGTTTGTTTCGTGTACTATTTAAAAGTACAGATTTTTAAATTGTTTAATTTTCATAACTTTCCTATTTTCCTTTTAAGTGATTACTGCAAAACCGTTGCGAAGAACACTTATCCTTTAGAAAAGTTCATCAATTTTGGAGCAGGAAATCCCAACGGATTTAAAAACTGAAAATACAACGGTATACACAAATAACTAGTCATTTGATTCAATTCTAAAATGTTAGATTTTTCCACGGGTTTGCAATTATTGTTGAGATGATTCTACAAGTTTCTTATAAATCCATAAGTTTTATTTTTAACAAAACATTAAACTGCAAATTCTTTGGGTTTTGGTATCTAATTACTTCAAAAAAGGGGAATTAATCTGCATGTCAACTTTCTTCGAAATCTTGACAGCAAGTTTCTAGTTATTTGCAACATTTTCATAGTTCAGTTTTACGTCATCTTCTTTTAGATCTACTTTTTCACCTATATTTCTTTAAGATCGCTATAAAACTGATATTTTACAATCTTGTTATCCGTAGTTTCGATGGAAAAGTTTCTGCTTTTATGGTAGGCAGTCTGCTTGTAGCAAAACTTGACTCGAATCATTTTTTTTGTCTTTCCCCTATTAAAATGGATCAGGAATAGTAATGCTGGATTCACAATGAACCAATTTAAGACATAAACGGTCGTTGAGGCCATCTTGAAAACGTCACCGCTTTTCTCACATGTATTATTATTTAAGGGTTCGGACTTCATTTTATTTTCCCATAGATTATACAAGAAATGCGATTTATTTCGACGAAGAAGAGCTCTCGTCCATTTCGTGTTTGACACCTAAAAAGTAGAAATTGCGTAGTAATGACGTATGGCAATTTTATCTGCGCATGAATGACGGCGTTTGTTGTCTTCAATTGGTTCATTGTGAATCCAACATAAACGCACAGCGACGACAACACACTCACCACGTTCGCGATTAGGTTCTTGTAGTGAAACTTAATGGTTCTTTGGAGTTTTCGCACATGGCTTGTCATCGTTTTTTCCAATTTCATGTCTCTTTCTTACCAAAATGCGCACGATATAAATACTATTTTTCAAATATATTTTGATGTGATTTCTATATGCTCGCTCTGGAAGGCTGGTGGTGCTCTCTTGGCTTTCTAAGGTATTTTGCTGTTCAAGCGTGTCAATTCCGGCCATTTTTTCTCCTGAAAATGGCCAAGGGTTTTTCCCCCCAAAAAAACCTCGTTTTTGAAGGCTTGTCCACTAGCACCTCCACGACTTTTTGAATGTTTGCCTTAGTGACTCGATGCATTTAAGCTTTTACAAGTTTTGATATGCCCATTTGGTCCACATTGTGCGTGTCTCACTGTTTGTAACGATTTTCAACCGTCTTACCTTCTTTACATGTGAGCTTGATTTTATGCAATATCATTGATCATTGATTAATAAATTTTATCTACTATACCAAGTCTTGCATTTTCATATATTTGTAATTTATAGCGAATTCGACTGGGTAGCCTACACCGGGTGTACGTTTCTGCACCCGTTCCATTCGGCTGAGCAGTTGTGCATACTTTAGTGAAGTGGGTGCTCCCTACGTTACGTATTCGACTGGTTACACCCCATGCACCACATCTAGTAAACAAATGAATACATGTGCTGATGTGCATATATTATAACATAAATGTGGCTCGGTGTAACATCAACAGTAAAGCAAAGGATTTAAGGGATGGACTTTTGCCGCACACTGTATATTTGAATAGAACCGTATTTAGCTAAAGCGCCATAACCTTAACTTAAATTGAAGTGCTTGCAAGGACTTTGCCTGTTTTTTATGGATGGTTTTATCCTTCATAAGGGGCCATTCAAAAAAGATGTCCACAAAATGTGCCCCAAACTGGACTCCCTCCTACCCCCTGTCCGCATTTTGTCCGGTCAATCAGGACCCCCACCCTCCCCCCATTCGGACGTCCGAAACTTTAAAAAAAATTGTATTTTGAAGGTTTTGCAAACTTGTACTCGGAAAACGTAAATTTTGAACTCTGTAAAGGTTGAGAATTTTGCAAGTTTATGCTCGCATAAAATGAAAAGTTTGCAGATTTGTACTGGGGAAATTTGAAACTTTGCAAATGGAATTCCAGCTTTTCCAGGAATGGAGGTACCCTGTTTACTGACCCACCTATGCGATATTGCGCTGAATTTCCCTTTACTTAGGAAAGTGATTTTAATTAGCACTAGCTGTGCCCGGCCACGCGTTGCTGTGGCTAACCCTAGTCGCTACCATGAATTCGTTTCCCGGAAATGTGAAAAATTTTGTCCTCAGAAAACGTGGCAAATTTTTAAATTTTGACCTTAATAACGTGGAAAATGTTGCGGAAATCCTGGAGAATTTTGCAAATTTGTCCTCGGAAAACTTGG
>JAQGAO010001484.1:0-24177 GCA_034697705.1 Ommatoiulus sabulosus
AGCAGTAACTAAATAAAACGTTTTTGTATGGTGCACGGCACCATAAAGCTGTAACTTTTGGAAGCGTGCATTATTTTAAGTATTTTAGGGAACTTTAAGGAGTGAATAAAATGGCGTTTGCAAGGTACAGAGATCTTCACCAGGTATGTACATTTTAGCCCTTGTCCCCCTAGCATTAATTAGTCGTAAGTTTCCTTGTAGCACTCCAGGGTCCTAATCCTGGAGCGAGTTGAAACAGAAGCCACAGTTAATGTGTTTAACTGTGGAACCCATATTCTGTTTTTAGGAGTGTCTAATTATTGTTTATGATGCATGCTAGAGCTCAAGTCCAAAAGCTCGAATCACCCCATTTAAGATGCAATAAGTAGCTTTGGAAGCCAGTAAAATTTTCGTTTATACTGTTTCTAATAACTGCTGGTTGGAGCTTCTGTGCGCTCCCAAGTTGTACTGTATTTAACAACAATCATTAGCATTATTATGATTTAGAGTGACGTTAATTGCAAATATTAAGAAGCAGCTTAATTTGTGCAAGACAAATGAAATTCATCTATAGAAACCTCGAACTTCATTCAAAATCAATGCCTTCATAAACCTTTGGCCAACACGTTACATTAGCATGTTAGCCAATTATTACGTAAAAGAAAATTATAACATTTAAAAATGAAGAACATCTGAATATTCTAAGTAGTTTACTTTTTTTGTAAAATTATAATCAATGTTAAATATAGAGGATAGTGCTCCGGTTAGCGATGATTTGGAAATTAAGATTCTCGGGAATGGCGCTCTACAATGTATATGTAAACAGATTTAAACGACGGAAAGCACCATTGTTGAACAGCAAAATTTTATATTGCATTGCTTTTGAATAACCCGGGAAAAACCAAGAGCCTACTACACTGTACTTAAAACAAAATCGTAAAATTGATGAAAACCATCAAAGTCGCCACGACACATGATGATCGAAATTCGAACGAAAAGTCATAACGCCATCGTTAGCGCCAAAAAAGCTATTTGTGACCATGCTAGACTATTGACTTTTTTTCCAGATTTCAACTCAAGCTGTGACAGGAAGAATTTGTAGCATTGCCATGAATTTCAAACTGAAATGGCATTGCTTTAAATAGTCGCTGAATTGCGTTGTGAGAGAGAAAACGAGCGGCTGCTGTCCAACTACATACAGTTCAAAAATACCCTCAATCTAAATCAGTCTACTTCAAATTGTCTCCTTATTTCAAACCAACGTACATGTATATTAATTCCATAAAATTTATACGAATAAACCGCACACCTAACACGCAGAAACTTTAGTCTGTACATGTAATTATATTGTTTACTTGGCACATCGAAAACATTGCGTTCAATTAATTTTTAACCCATATCCGTCAAATAAATGTTGCATACAATTGAAAGCATGAATTAAAAATAATGTATAATTGCATCCTAACTGCATGGTATTGACGGATTAAATGTTATGCCACAAGTATAAACTAATAATTTTAGCAGAAATCTCAAGAATTAAGCCATCACGCCTTGCTGTTCTTGTTGACAAGTTGTTGTTGATGGAGTTGTGGAGCCCTTTGCGCAAGTATAAGATCATGGAGCAATGATTAACCTATTGTCAACACGTTCAACCACGTTCGTACTAAGCTGATGTTTAAGCACTACTTTATTCTCAACTAATCCCGTCACTTCCCGTGGTCAAGGACAGTTTTGCGTATCAGGAGGAACATAGCGCTATACATGGTAGCCTTTGGTGCCAAACACATGGTCTGCAAATGTTGCATTATAACAAGCTTTTGTAGAACTAAATGGATTAGTTGAAATAGAAGTTTTACTGCAAAAATGTTTTTGGCAAGATGGTGGTAGAGGATTATTTATATATATAATCCTCTAATAGATACCGGTAACTGAATTTCCCATTGCAAATGACTAATGCCACCAATAAACCGAGCCATTTTTTAATCCTCTGATGTCTGTAAGCAATTAAATGACCAAAAAGATAATAGATTTTGGCTGTTCATCGGAGCATTTGTCTATACAGTGTATGAGAGATACTAATAGTGACATTATTAATATTTATTAAATAAGCACACATGTCTTTTAAAAATCCATAGGTTTCTTATACAAACCAATACTACATAAACGATAACTTGCATACATGTATAACTTCTCAGAATAATTAAAAAGGATTGAAAAATTTATCACTACCTGAACTGCGCCACTGAAAATGTTCATTCCAGTGATTGACTCCTCCAAAACACACAAGGAATCAATATGCCTTTTTGTGCATGCTAACATTGACATGCCCGAAAAAGTGGTCATCTTGCAGAATCAGAAACCATCTGATAAGTAGGTTTTAGGTGTGGTAAGTTGAAGCGTCATTTATATATGGAGAGGGCAGTTTTTACAATTGCATTTTCAACAATTAATTTAGCTTGAAAAATAATCTCACACATTCAGCAACCAAACAGAAGTAAATGAAAATGGACGACGAGATGAAACGACTAAAGTTGTACTTGCGAAAAAATGCTTGGGCGAAAATTAACTTTTTGCAAATGTGCTACAAGCAATAAGTTTCACTTTTTCAATCACTTTTTTTCAAGTATTATTGATATCCTGAATGACCGAACACAAAATTCAGGATTTTAGACTCAAATCGAAATTGGGAGAAACATTAATATACTGTATATATCAAAGTGTATCAATTTGGTAAAGGGGCGAAAATTTTGTTTTAAATTTCGAATTTGATTTCATTTCAGACCTTACGTAGCAGAAGCTTTCAGTTGCGATGATTTCAAAGGAAGCCCGGAAATGTTCCTCCCAGGTGTCAAGCGAGGCTCGATCAGCGCATTTTACAAAAAGTGAAACTTATTGCTTGTAGCACATGTGCTCCAGAAGAATGCTGAAGCAGGGAATTGTGGTCCTTGTATAAGAGGCGCACACGTAAACATTTCGGGATGAAATGATGATGCTACGAGATGCACGTCACATGCACACTCGTAAACAGGTGGAAAAATAAGTCGGGCTCATAAGAGGCGAACTAAAAATAAAACAACCGTGAATTACTTCTGACAAGTTAGTAGGTTTCGTTTTACTGCTCGTTTGACGTTCACCCAGCTTGCACCGGAAGATTTCCAACCAATTCCAGGGCAATTTAGCAGAGCAACGAATCTTCTTAGGATTTCCGACTTGAAATTTTAACAAATATTTGGCCTTGCAAATTCTTCACGTTCATCATGAGTTTAGTGCAAGAGTTCGGCTAGTGAACAAACTTCCAAAACATTTGACGTTATTTCGGAATTAAATTTTCAAGTACATGTAACATTTTCTATACATGTGTAAACGCGGGATGCTTTTAATGATAAAAATACTGCATACAACAAATTTACTACAAATATAACTATAAAATGCTTTGCATCAGCCGTTATCTTTTTGAACTGCGATAAAATGCCCATGAATTACTTCATCTGTCTGAAATGTACTCGTATTATCATACTGCAAAACATTGAATAGTTTAGCTTTCAATTTATCATAAGACTTATCACAGTATACAGTATTCAGTGTTATTATCACAGTAATTCTCGCACTAGGGCACATGCTTCACACTGCAACAATTTTTAATTCAGTGTAGGCGGCTTTTATGTACATGTACAGTGTACATACTGTATGGTGTATTAGTGTTGATTATCAACCATTTCTCTCATCGCATGATTGCTTTCTAATCTCTCTGTAGATTGCATTTTAGTTTTAACCTGTCTGAGTTAAAAGGCTTTGTTCATACGCCTACGTCTTTCTTCTACATATTGTGCTTCTCTTGAGTCTTGAGAGACGCCTAGTTAATGGCCTGTCCATTACTTGAAGCGAAAGTATATGCAAGTTTGCAACCTCCTCTCACCGTCACTGTTTCACCATAAGAAGATGCAACTGTTTAGATAATTAAACATATATGTACTTTCTCATTGATATGTGGATTGTTACATTTAACCAATTTTTCTGAGAAATCCTAAGGCAAGAAGCAGTTCTGGTCGTTATTGTGCCAATGAAGAGTGATAGAAGCTTGCCAATATCACGCAGTTATTTTCAATAAACATAACAAAGCCTACGATTGGTGGGTATTTTCAGAATTACAATGTACAACATTTTACTATTAATAGTTTAACCATACCATTGCGCTTATCTTTTTCGAAGTCCAATGAATCGTGTACTGAAAAGTTTATTTCAAATTGATGCTCTGTAGTACTGAACTGATTTTCGCCCTGAAACTTGTTGAGACAGTTTAGTTTGTGTCTATTTTATCAGATGCGCAACTTGACATTTATGAGAAAAAAAAGGAGTATAACCAATTGTAGTTTGCAATGTTTCACCATACATCGATTTGATATTATTTCGACTCGATTCCTGTCAGCAACCTGCGTTGCAATCGACAACCTGTCAAACTAATCTTCGCCCATGGCTCGTTTTATAGTGAGCACAGTATGTGCTTATTCCAGAATTTAACCCAAAAAGTATGAAACATTCTTGGTGACTTTTATCCTTAACCATATACATCACTGCATGAGGGGAAACCATATTGTATTCTTCTGACGTCAGTAGCTGGAATCACATCTACTTCAATTGAGATGGAAATACTGAATGAATTACGGAATGAAATACTCGACAGTGAAACAGAACTCTAAAAATGTACCCTACACGAAACTAGTTTGTCACAAGACTGAGTCTTCCACGTGATCGAAGATGTGTAACCAGATTTTTTTAGAGAGGATGGCAAAAAGAAAGGCACGACCCTCTCTCCCCGAGGCTACCGACCTTCTAGCAATATTCCACTAAGACCTTGGAATTATTTACAGTGTATATCATCAAAATATTTACGAAAGCCATGCAATGACGTCTTTGGGAGAAAAAGCGTAGCATAAAAAAGATCTGAGCAGAAAAAATTTATAAATGAATGTAACCTGGGGATACAAGAATGTAGATACAAACATCAGATGCTTATAAAAATGTCAAAAAGTCATCGGTTTTTACAACGCATCTGCTCACGTTTAGAAATACAGGTCTTATTTATCGTTGCACTTGGGCAACGATATACGGTAGGTTATCCTAAATATTAATGTTGAATACTCAAACTGATCTTAAAAACTTTGCTTGGTACATGTATTTGATGTTCAGTAAATATGCCTAATGGCTTGTGCAAAAACAAAAGCCATAAATTTAAATAAACAAACACAAGAAAACAATGTCTCAGAAACTAAAGAGAAAACGTCAACGAAACTACATATTTACATGTATACTACAATGGACAACATATTATAAATATATTGAAAATTCTTCGAAGCTTATACTGCTGACAAAATCCAGATGTTGAATATTTTGATAGCTTCATTTAAATATCATTTAACGCAGAATAACATAATTGGTTTGCAAAATTCGTAAGAAGATTCGGTCACATTTTTGCAAGGTGCACCGATGTATTGTTTATATGCATGTTGAGTTGCACAACTGCAATATTTAGTTAAGTAGATCACATGAAGCTGACATCGAAATTTGTGGGAAGTGACCACCCAAGTACAACCTTGATATTAATGGCTCAGAACGGCAATTTGTTTTCCTTTTACATAAAAGTAAACTTTCATGTCTTTTAACTATGTATAGCGATGAAATACTGTCATGTCATATGAAACTTCTGAAACGTTTTAAAAATAGATCTCAGAAAATGTAAAACGCAAATATACCTTCCTGTGAAAATAACATACTACCATGGCCAACAGAGGGCGATAAACTTAAAAACATACCGAGGGGTGCCGCGCTATAAAAAGGCTGGCGAAACAGAAAAATACAACCTAAATATATTATTGAAACGAATATGATAGAATTTCTTCTTTGAAAAATCCTACTAGGCAATTGCCCATATCACCTATAGGCAACTTCATAACCACTAAACTTATTGATATCATAAAAACCAATAATAACTACGGTCACAATCTATGCGGCGACCAGATGTCCGTTAAAAGAATCAATAAGAACCTGGCCACATTGTTCTCTGCCAATAAATGATAATCCCAGGAGAATCTAACTCAGTTTTTTTTCTCCTCCAGCTCTTTTCCATCCCTTCACTGATCTAACTGCATTCTAGCAGAATTGCAATCACGTTCTTTAAAATACTAAGCTTTGCACAGTTTTCATGTAAAATGCAACAACCTAATCAATGTTTCATGTGTCAGAATAGATGAAAGAAACAATTAATGTGCCACTTCCTTAAAATGAAGTAATTTGTTATTGAGATGATTCAAGAAAACTCGAAATTGCATGGGTATATTTTTTTCATACACATGGACATGTACACGTAGATGTGGAGAAATTGTCACACAAAAAAGCTTATCCGTTTTTTACGAAACTGTCCTTCAACAAAAACGCAATTTCAGCTGAGGATCTCCTTAAAATCGGCCTGATCTGACGTCTGAGTTTGCCCTCGCTTCATTCTTGCCTGAAGTCTTTCGATGAAGATATACAGTACATGTAGGTAATTAATGTATTCCACGACAATGGCAATGGGTTTTACGGACCAACGTCTTCAGAAGAATCGAGAGACATATGAGAAGAAGCATTTAATTGCAGCAACCGCGAGTGCATGATGTTAATTGCCATATGTCGCGTATGAGTGTTGAACAGAGAAAGAATAACGGGCTTATTGGCGCATGCTAAAATACAGCACGCACGGAATAAACAGCGTTAAGTGGAGGGCAATCATCGGAAGATGTTTTGTGAGATATCGAACCAATAAGTATAATTCTCGTATATCGCTCTTAAATCTTAAATCATCTGTGCCTAACATCAGCTAACACCCGCTAGGAAAATAGAGTGGATATAGGGTGAGAACAAACTGAATGCTTATTGCAGGCGCTTACCACTCAGCGTACACTAGCGCCACCAAGCGGAATAAGAATGCAGCATGCGCTTTAAATGAGGGCGCACACAAAGAAAGCTTAGCCGAGCCAGGCTGAGCTTACAAGAAGCGTTTATAAGCTTTTTTTTTGGAAATCTGAAAGCAGATTTTTAAGATACAGAGTGGCACACAGATCACTATTGATCATAAGTGTAGCCATCGATTGTACTGTATGTACCGTAAAAACGTGTCCTGCACTCATCGTGAGGTGCTAATGCGCATGTGGAAGGTTTTACGCGGAATGTTTCACCTAGCATAACGCATGCAGTGGCGCCACCAAACACACTGATCATTATGCTGATATTAGCGGTCATTGTGCGCTCCAAAGCTGGAAAAAAGAAGCTGAAAACAAGCAGGAAAGAAGCTGAAAGAAGCACGTCGGAAGTAAGCATTCAATGTGTTCTCACCCATCGCCATGAAATTATTCTGACTGTACAGTGACACCCTGTAGAGTGATTTCTGGTGCCAAATCCAAACCTTAAATGCTCCATAAGCGACATAATAATCGAAATTTTAATGAGTGATGGGTAAGGGGGGATATCGACGTATATTTATACAAGAACTAGATTCGATAAAAGGCTGGCACACTGCAAATTACAGAAGCCCAAAAAGCAAATTGGAAATCGATATATTCAAATTGTTTCATTTAAGATGGCAAACCAGGCAAAGTGCATTTTTTGGCTGGAAATTGGCGAATGATCATGTTTTTTATGGCTAGGTGGCGCATCATGTAGGCCTATCCTAACTCTTACTTCCGCTATAATTTGCACATTAAATTCTAATCAATATTTTTTTTCGTGCTTTATCTAAATTGGCTGATGCTGAGGTTCACGCTTTTTTAATCGAAAAGTGTGAGTAGAAGCTCAACAGCTTGGTACCTTCGGGATTGAATTGACGAAATATAAAGCAATTTCAAATATTTGGGCTTCGAATGGAAATGCTGAGCTTAGCGAAACCGAAACTTTCGAAGATAATAAAATCAGGGCGGGCTTAAAGATAAAAAACTCACTCGATTGGCAATCCGATTTGTTCAACGTCTTTGGGAAATAAAATTTCTCACGCATATGTTTTATACTAGCTGCACCATTCTCAGTTTATTGGATAATTGGTAAAAGTCAACAGCCTGGTAAGAGTAACGCTTGATATACACGTACATTCTACGTCATATACTATAGAAAACATGAAATGTTGTTATGGCGCAGGTGATGTCATTAACCTTGTTACAATGTTATTCCTACAATGACACATTTCAAAGGTATATTACATTTACCAATGAATATTTGCAAATATTTCCTGAAAATGCACGATTCCACATGTATCGATCACCTTACAGGAACATGGAAGTCATTCAAGATAGAACATGCCAATAATAAAACGATTACACACAATTGAGACGTGTTTTTCGTTTCACATGTACTTGTATACTTTTATGTTCTTACAATTTTATTTCATCCAAGGAAGAATTCAGTTCAAATTAAAAAAAAAAGTGAAATGTGAAAAGAATCTTATATCAACCGAAATATTAATATTAATTATGCAATCATGCATTATTTTTGCATGCATGCATCATTCATAGTGTATGTTAAATCGGTATGAAATCTATCAATGTTACCAACTTTATGATTGCACTATGCTGCATTTGATCGTGTGAAAACACGGGTGAATTAACGGTAATAATGGGCGAAGATCTGAACAGTCGTTATAAGGCTTAAAGCATCGACTGATTAAGCGTTCTATTAGCCAATCAATGTACATTGGAAGTGTAAACAGTCTACATTGGACGAGCTCTTGGCCACTCGCTCCATTAAGGGAGTGGAAATTAAATTCGCTGTTCGAGTTGTTCGCAGTGTTGCCACCATTTTAATATCACTTTGTTAGGGCCACTCAATTGCGCTGATGTTGGTAGAACAAGCGAGGGAGCCGTTTGAACAACGCCTATTGCACCAAAGTTTCATTATGAGGAGGTGTCATAACGATTAACTGTTGGACATCCATTTTCGTGCTGCTTAAGACAATGGCGTAGCCATTAATGGAAGAGAGCAGCTGCCGAATGAACGGAAACCGTTTTTAATTGGGTCTGAGGGACGTTTTCAAAGTACGTGTTGTCGTGAAATTTGCCAGATTCGCTAAGACTAAGCTTCATAATCAATAATGCAGATACGAACTGGTGGTTGAAACTGTAACCCAATTTCATATCGACAACGATTGATTTCGTGTCTACAGTTTTAGTCGTAAGACTTAAAAACGCGCTGATGCCTATTTTTTCACTTAAGATCGATATTCATTTTGTAGAAATGATTTGCACTTTTGAGAAAATATCATTATGTAATTTTTCATAACGAGATTCATTTCTCGGCATAGTGTCTCGCACATTGCACTCCCCCTCAAAAAAAGTTAAAATGAGAAATATTCCTGTGTAGTTTTAGTTCATATATTCGTCATCTTGTATAAAAATTTTAAGATTTGGATTCTCCAAACTTGTGGAACGTTTGGCATGCACATGTTTAGGTTGAGTGCACATAAATGGTGGCCACAAGATGGCGTTACGACAAAAGCAATGAAGGAAAATCGATGGGAAATCACTGTAAATGACAGGAAAAACAAGAAATTGGCTTAAGTCATCAAGAAATAGGAGAGACACAACATGTCTAACAGCAAAGATCAGACAAAATTTTAGTCATGTTTTTACAAGGTGAATCAAAATTACTAGGATTCCATAAGGTGAAGGAACCCGTTTTTGTGCGCTTGCTGTTGTTTTCTAAGATAATATTTTACCATGAAAATTCAAGTTCCAAATTTCATGCAGAAAATGTGCAACCCTTACAACGCTACAATTGAGCCGAGATTTGAATGTTACTTAACAATTTACAAAATAAGGAATTATAGTATAGTATGGGGGTGTTCGAATTTATGTAACGTTTCAAAAAGAAACTGAATACGTCATAAGCGTCTTAATTTAAGATAAGAAATATACAGTATGTCTGCCCTCGATTTGAAAATATTTTTCGTAAACATTATGAAACATCATCAGATTTCATCAACCTATTGAAACAGACAATAGCGATTTCTTTAATGGTTGCCAACTGATCGGTTCTAATTGATATTAAAAGTTACGAGGCATTTAAACTGGTTGATGCAACCGGTCGTTAAATTAATAACTGTAAGCGAACACAATGTTTTAAATTCCACAAATGTGATAGGTGACATATTTAAGACATGCCAAAAAAAAAATGCTTTTATAATGTCGGTTTGTCTGTCATAAACTGACAAAAACGTAAAAATTGCAAATGGCGGCGCTGAAATGACAGCTAGATACGTACGACACACGACACATCCATAGTCTCATAAACCTAATATAGTTCCTCGCGTGTCCGTATGAAAAGAGGCGACTTGCTAAAGGCTTTGCTTCGCGTAATGATACGTGTTTTATCAATGACAAGATTGAAAAGCCAGTGATGTCTTTAACAATGGCTAAATTCTGGCACTGCCACACACACACTTTCTTATTTCCTTTCACTTTATCAGCTTTTTGTCTTCATTGCCATTCGTCCCTCTGCCTTCGCCATAGCTGTCACGGAGAAGTGTAGCAGGGGTCGAAAGGTCAGGCGAGAAACCGAGTTAAAAAGGTTGTCGTCTTCGTACAAAAGGAAGTTAAATCGATCTCCTAAGCGACAGCAGCGCCGCCGCCGCATAAATCGGTTGTAAATTTTAAGCTGGCTGGATACGCTCCGATATATGCCGTGGATCCATTCGGAATTGATGGTCCATATATAAGTAAAATAAAGTGGACAATCGGGGTGGAGGTCATCGTGAGGGGCAGCGACGAGGATATAGATTAATGGCTGTCAACTATCAAGAAGAATCGCTGAAGCATCGAGACACGCTTTAACGACAAAAATTAGATGAAAGTTCAAAGTGAACGATGGATTTCCAACGTAATTGCATTTCCAGGACCCTTTCAGCTGAACTTTACGATAATGCGCATGTAAATCGAGTTCCTTTTATCTACTCATCTTGAAGTTTTTATCATGCTTATACATGGCGAGTCATAGTTTTGGTAACCCTTTACCCGTATACATTCCAGAATGCAAACATGTAAACATGTTTTTTCCCTATATGCTCACGCGGCCACATCTGCAGTACTCCGACCTGTTTACATACAATATCCTATTTAATTAATATGGTATTGCTCATAAATGTCTGAAAATATTATGGAAATTTGTTCCTGTGTAACGGATGGCCACGGGTTGATCTGCTCATGTAAAAAGTTCTGTGAAAAGAAATTTAATATATAATGCACAATGATCACAATATATTGTAAATGTATATGGATACGTAGTGTATAAAGCTGTTCAGAGCTGTAAGAACCAAAAATATATTCAGTATTCTTCTTATACAATTGTGCAATATATTACACATATATTTGCAAAACGTACAGCAGCTGCATGCCACGGCAGTTAATTTTGCTGCGCACATGCAGAGTTGTTAAAATAACACGTTTTGGAAATCACAAGAAAAATGTGGCAAGTCACGTGTTTCTAACACAAATTTTGCTCGAAAACATGGCCGTTGACGTTTTATAAGTATCATCATATCACGGACGTTCATGAAGGTGTTTTTGATTTGAGGACACTTCTACATTTGTTCTATATATACTCCACATTACGACATTGTGACAGCTGACAAAAATCTTCCACACTAGCTTGGCGTTGACGTGGAATGACGTAATTTCGCCACATTTTCACAGTTTCGAGCCAAAATACTTCTCGATATGATTGTAATGTTCGCTTGAAAAGGCATACATCATTGTTATTCAGTCACCAGAGTATACTTATAGCAGTTTAGGAGTGTCTGCGACACGGACGAAACGATCCATCTTTCAATCGCGAAAATTAACCTCGTTCGTCCGTGTTTACTCTTTCCATACACTTTTCCACTCTTTCTGCACCTGTCACTTCACCTTAGATTTCAATCTTTCAGCCCATCAGTAATTGGAAATGCCTTTACCCCGAGGAAAACCTTTCATGATCTGATAAATTTTGTCAATTAGGAAAGCTTGGCCACCGAGGAATGCCACTTCCATCACTCTGCAGGGTTCTCCCCTGCACTATATTCATGCACAGACGCGTGAAATTACTTTCCTAGAAATAAAACGGAAAAAATTGTGTTAAGTATACTGTATACATGTATATCGTTTAAATTACTTGGCACGAGAAGCTTATGTTACAAAAACTTAGCTGAACATTTTTTTTGTTCATTATTTTCAAATATACATAAAGTACATCAAATATATACAGTACATATATACGTTTAAAATCCACATTATAATGTTAGGAATATATCAATGAAATCTGCATCAATTGCAGACATTGCATGTAGCCTACTTTTAATTCAAGCCTGTGTGCGACGTGAGCATAATACATGTACGTAGAACTCAATTCCATTCAATTCAACACAGTACCCTACAGTCAGCAGACAAATGCAATATCGTAGGGGGGAATTCTCGCCCATTTTCAGGAGAATGCTCCTACGTCAGTTGCGATCGACTTTATGCATCATTGTTAAATTGAATTTGTAGCAAATCTGAACTATAGACACACGTCCATAGAACAAATAGAAACACATTTATCTTCGTTTTTTTAAATGTGCAAATTGAGAAACAACTTGCGTTTTCAGCGTCATACACGTTCCCGCTACATATTATACATTGCTAAAACAATGTTTAAAAAAATGATGGAAGTAAGAATAATGCCTCTAATAATAACTCCATGATTCATGTGTTAATGTAATCAAGCACGAGGATAATAAGGAACAAATCATTTTCAGAGATGAAGTCTTATTGAATGTCATTTTTTAAGAATAACTTAATTACTCGTGGTCACCATGCATGCATAACTTTAAGAAAAAAAAATCAAAATTTCGTTTGATCTTGCAACCGTTGTATCTGATGTCACAGCCCGCAAGAACTTCGCATGCTTCATTTCTCACCCTGTAACCGAGGAAAATGCAGTGCACTTTTGCTGATACGTCCTTGACGTTATAAGGAATAATTTTTTTTCGGCCAAGAATCCTCGTTTTACGCGTTTCTTGTTTTATTTGCCAATTTTAGTGATTCCACCGCAACGGTTTATCAATGGCCTCTTTTATTGAAAGGCCTAACTGCTTTCGTTTAACTTTAACCCATTATCGTGGGATATAAAACCCCAAAGCAATGCTTCGATAGCTGCACAAATAAACATTTGGCTGGATTTGTTCCTTCTTTTAATTTCCCCGCCTCCTATTGGTCAACCTGCGAAAGTGAACGAACCGGCCGGGGTTCGAATAAAGCATTCTGCCGCAACACCCTCGCGGACAACGGCGACTGACCATCTTGCTTTAATGAGATTTTCATGCAGTTGTCATGAAAAGAACTCCATTAAATGGACATTCTAAAACCTGCGCGTTATTCCGCTACTGTATCTCTGGCTATTGTTTTAAGAAGTAGGCCTACTCGTGTTTTCTTGTTATTCTCTACATTGTGTTTTTTTTTTGTCTCCTGTTCGTTGTTTTGTTCACCTTTTGTTTCTACCATCCTCTGCAACAATGCGACTGGACATCGAGGGTCTTTTGTCTAGCACATGTCCGAGTTGTAGCGAAGCGACGAAATGAGCTAGCAATTTCATACGTTCAGCTTTGCTAAGCTTATTTCCGGTCAGGCTGGTAGACTAATGGTCAATCTCTTTTCGGATCTGGCAATTTGAAGCAAGCTCACTGCGATGGGTCATGTTGGTTGAGCAGTACGTCTTTACGAAAACATCATCTTTTTCCACATTTAAACTTAACCGACATATTCCATGCTAGTAATGCCGTAACGTGTTATGCTCACGCCATGGAAACAATCCTGGTATGTCAAATGTATACGAGTAAATACTTGGGACAATATCTTTCTAGAAAAAAATCATAAAAATATGAAAATAACTAAGAACCATGCAAGAAATTATACAGATAATTCACCGTCTCTACAGGGTGGGACTATACCTTTAAAATTATCGAAAATTCGTGTATTTTATACAATTAAGGTGGTCATATATGACTTCTTCAACACTGTATAAGTTTTATATGTAAAGTAAAAAACAACAATAGATCCGCATTTACATGTATGTTAGCTTCCCTAAATGCATCATCTTTGTTCCTGTCTCCTGTGGTTTTAACTCGGAGCACAGTGCCCCATGGTTGCTATGACTACTGTAGTTGGTTTCGGCAGTACAGTGTATTGCGTAGTGTTTTTTAACCTACATGACCAAAGAATATTTTCCGAGATGGAAAATATGTAATCACTTTTCTCATAAAAGATTCACTCAATCTCTACAAGTCCTCGCCCCCGTCCTCCTCCTCCTTCTTTTATCCTCTCCTTGTTATGTACTTTTCATCAATCTAAAACCAAATCAAAAAAATGCAACAAGTTTTCGGCATAATTTCAAAAGAAGCCAGTATAAAACACTAGGTTGCCATCGACTTTTACGAGTAAAGCCTGCCAAAATCCTCAGAAAATTGCTACTGAAAATGGATGATTTCAACTTTCTCATCGATGAAAGGCTAACCGACATTTTAAATGACATCTCAGTTCTCGATAGATGTCTTACTTTTTCCTGATACACTTATTAATAATCTTATCTACTGTACATTAAAGCTTACAGTCAAACAAGCAACTCTAGGTACATTGAAAATGGAACTTGCTATATAGAAACCAGGCAAATTCCTATTTTTGACCTGCTTTTACGAATTAAAGTGTAAATTAATGTATATCTACAGAAGCAGATGATTGATAGGTTATGTATACACCAATGGGCCATTTTTATTGGATTTTTTCAAAGATATAAAGTTTTAACCATAAATTATAATATATTCGATACTTTTATAAACAGCGCGTATATGGAAATAATTAGAAATAGTGTCCGTAAAAACATTATAGTTATATAAGTTTACTATTAAGAATACTATAACTATTCTATTATCTCTATTACCAATAGACTAAATGAAAACATGGTTTTACGTTATCGCCATTGTACGAGCATACATAACTCTTAACACATGCAGTAGAAACATGTATGTAATAAGATTCTGAGCAGCTCTGTAATTAAATTTCAAAAGTTGCAGTATATACATGTACAAGTATATGCAACAAAAATGGCATAGAGCAAGCGCAATACTCGAATTTAATAACACAAAACGTGTCTCCCATTTATATAAATTTATCAAAATACATTTAACTATAACGAGGATTAGCCTCTTGTACGAATGCATCCCTTTATTCAACGATATATACAACCCATTTTTAATTAGTTTAATACGTGCACGTCATATCTTCAGAAATGGCTGAGATGAAGAAGCCATGTAACGAACGCAATTAGTCATTGATTAGCTTTCAGGAAATGAGCTTTGCTCATTACTTAAAATTGGGATACGAGCACGCTATAAACGGACAAAACACTCGACGAAATTCAATTAATTTGGGCTGAAAAGCACAAAGGACGAGTTCAAATGACGAGGACGGCTTTCAAGCTTATTATGAGAGTTAGGAAATTGAACCGGCGTTTAATTATGCATTCGAATTAATTCAGGCTTAATATGATTTATCGCATATGGAAATGAGTCGTGATTCACTGAAAGACGCGCACGCAGATGTCTGAGCAAAAATGTTCCAGCTTTTTAAGTTGGCGTTGTATAGAATCGTTTGAACTACAAGGAATTGTAAATGTGCATGCTTTGCTTCGAGTAACAATCGTTTCTTCAAAAAATTGATCAAACGAAACCCGTTTGGTTTTTGGTATTTCAAATGCAAAATAAATACATCTAGTCTTCAGATCCTATATATACATCTTTGGAGGAATGTCTCCAAAGATGTAGAGAACTATTACTAATACTCTCAAAGGTATAACAACATTTACATTCCGCCAGCTTTTCATTCTTTGCATTGCAACATTGCATTTCACCAAGCAAATGCATTTCAAAATGCACTGAAAATGAATTTCTTTTCATCATAGGACGTCTTTAAAACATAACTGACGAAATGCGTCCAACTGACACATTTGCAGTGCTCAGTTGGGCCAGGAGACGAACTTGATTGCTCGAAAACCAGTTTTATGCCCCAAATCAAACATGGCAGAGAGCAATAAATGTCGCGAGACCGATTTAATAACGGTTGTTCGTGCCAAATATGAATGGCAACCAATTACGCACGAACGGACGTCTGGAAAACTGAGATAACTAGGTTAAAGTCGTAACATGGAAGAACAATACAGGGTGCATCCGATGGACAATTTTGAAAGAATTGTAAGATGGACGTTAATATAGTTTTTTGACGGTAATGTTCCATTACCCCTATATCAGTTAAGATTGAAATTTCATTTCTTTTTCGACATGTCATTTACAACGCCGCAATAACATGATAACATAGTTAAAGAAAGTCGCCCTTTTTAATGCAGAAACTGTCACGTTGCCCCTTTGGGCTTAAAATTAATAGTTTGGACAACAACGAATGTTTCGTGACAGAACAGAATTTCAGTCACTGGGAAGCTTAATTGTTATTTACGTTTTTTTGTTTAAAAAACAACGTGTTGGCACCACTTATTGCACTGAGGGGGAGTAATATTTTGTATACATTTGTTAATTTCATTCCACGAGAGTATCTTTCAGGATTCGTATTGTTGCACATATATCTTGTACAAAGATTAAACTGAAATTCTGTGCAATTAGATAGTTATCCAATTGCACAGAATTTGATTTAAACAATACAAATCCAGACAGACACTCTCTGGAATGAAATAAACAAATGTGTAAAATGTTACTCATTCTCAGTACAATAATTAAAGGGGTGCCAACACGTTGTTTAAAAAAACCATTAATAACAAGCTTTCCAGTTCATTATTTTTAAACAAACAACCACAACTAAATGAAAAGTGGTGTGTACAAATAGGAACGTGAAATATACGGCGTTCTGAAGTACTTCTTGAGAAAATTAAACAAAACAACAGTTAGTGAAAGGCCTGAAGCCTTCATTACTCTCCTCGCACAGATGTCTGTGCATGAGGTATGAAACAGGAGTATCTTTGTCAGCTTTTGCCAATGCAGGTATTTGCTTTTATAGCAGTATTAAACTACAATTAATTTTATTGCTAAACCATCGAAGTGCGTCCACGAAGGAGAACATTTATAGAAGACGGAGCATACAGCCTACATTTCCGCCTGCTGACCAAACGGACAGCATTTCCGCTCTATATATGCACCTCGATGGCGTCCGAATTCATTTTATTATTTTTACGTCCACTTTTCTCTTTTATACCCCAGTGTAATGGTAATAATAGTTTCTATATCATATAGGAAGGAGAGGTATAAGCCGTAATAATATTTCCAATATCAGCAGGGGGGAGGGGGAGGGGGTGCTGCGACACTATAACGGGTGTCACAGGAGCCAATGATAGAGGATGCCTTTAGTATCATTCAAAAGTTGAATCCTTGGCATGAGAAAAGGATGGATATTGAAGGCAAGAAAAGTGTCATAAAAACGCAGGAGGTGAAAAAGGAGGAGGAGGAGGAGTATGGTGTAGCTCTGTACTTAACTCTAGCTAGATCCTTTGAAAAATAAAGCATAAAAATGTTTTCACCAGAGGTTTAATGCTCGAGGATGGTTTCCATACCGTATTACACATTGCTCGTACTTAATAGCGAGGAGAGGACGCGTCAAATTGTGGGAATAAATTTAAATGTTGCGTATTAAAGGTACTTAAAGCGAAGATCAGGGGCCAATAGTCTGCCAAAATGGAGGGATTACTGGCTGGGTGGTGACGTCACCAGGAGTGGTGTCATAGCGACAGAATTGCGAAAATGTTTATAATAGGCTATATTCAAATGAAGAGGGAAAAAATGCGGCAGTGATAGTGTGCTTGTAGATGCCGATGCTTATAGAGTCTAATTCGTCCTTAATATATGGATGGCTTATGCTCCGTAAATTTTCTTAATGACTGCATAATTATCATAATGCACGCGCCTAATGAGCTACTATAAAAAGCAGAATTAGAAAGCCCGCAGAAAGGCGCGTTGGGACAGGATCGCAAATTTTGGCATCTGGATAACGAAACGCGTAAAACCTAAGAAAATGAACGTCGAAATCTCACAAAAATGATTAATCACAAGTTGTGAAAAAAAAATTATTAATATACACGAAAAACGTGTAATTATTGTGCGGATCATACAGAGAAAAGCGACACCAAATTTAAATTAAGTGCATGTTCTAACGTACAAGAATGCAGCATTGTTTATTCAAAACTTGGCAAATAACTGCATGCCATGCATAAAGTCATCAATTTGAAAAAAAGCTGCTTAATTTGACATTTTGTTAATAGTAGACTGTACTAAAATTCGGAGGTACATGTATTTCCTAGAGGAGGGGGGAGGGGCGTAATTCGATCCACTTGAGATGTGTTGACTTGTTGTATTTATTATAATTCAAAAGAAAACATGAATTAAAAACGCCGTTAAGAATAAACGATAGTTGCACGCTGAACGAAATAGCTAATCAATTTTGGTAAAATATTGAATAGATGTATTCGTTAATAACGATAATATCCAAGGTTTTATAGTGAAATGTCGAGCATATTCAGTAAAACATGCAAATGTTGGTTATGTGCTCATACACAGATATCTAAATCACGTATATCAACTTTTTACTTAGTATAATTTACAAGTATTTGTAGTAATGAACTTCTTTTACACTATGAAGGTAATGATGCATGCTTGCTTCCGAATACACACTTTTGAAAATTGTCATTTTTTAACATATTAAACCAGTGTCATGCAATGCATTTAATGACAATTTGAACATCATCTCCAAATTTCCACTTCAATATTAAGAATCATTAGATCTACATACATTTCATAATCAAAAACTTAAATCTCGCTAGCGCCTTGCCGCATTTTAAGATAGATAGTTCAGTAGGCATACTATCATTTTAAACATCGATACTAATTATGTACTAAATATGGGTTATAAAATAACGTCTTTGTTTTAAGTCGCCTATCAAGCGCGAGTCTATGTAAATCTACTTGCCTAAGGCGGAGGATTATTAGCGCATCTGCAGAAGATGGTAATAAAATCATCGCGGCTTTAAAACCATGTACAGGGAAGACGAAAAGAGCCTATAGTGCACTGATATTTGCTAAAAATCCAAATTAATCGAAAGTTTCTTAAAAACAAAGATAAACATCTTCACCTTCAAGTGGTCGGTTGGATAAATCGATTGAGAAACAAAGACACGACCAAGATGTTCTTTATTTAATCAATGTTTAATTTTTAATGTAGGTACCCTTCCTTCTCATTGTTTTAAAAAATTAAAGATGGTTCCCACAAGCGATTCCAACTGTATGGCGGATGCGTTGATGGTTTAAGGTTTCAATTATTGGAAATATAATTTCATTCTGATGTTAGGATCCATCATGACCAGACAGCTTAGTCTGACATAACTCGCATAATGATTCCCCCCTGCCCCTGTAGGGCAAATAATTAAATGGAATTGAATTGAGGTGTGATTTAGTGTTGACTGTGGAGGATACGTCGTTGCTTATGATCCTATTGAAAAAAATTTAAATTTAACTTTAAAAATTAATTATATCAGCTGTTTATAATAGACTGTTTGTTTCGGACTAGAGGTCTTATAGTCCGATCTTTGTCTAAATCTATGTATTCCATTTTAAACCTTTTGTTTTAACAGAATAAACTTAAAGAATGCCACAGGAGTGGCGAAACTTTGTTTAAATAAAGCACACCTTGGTTATGTCTTTGTTTCTCAATCGAACAAAGAAAAACGCTCACCCTGTAAAACTTGGTTTCGTTGAAAATTCGCTGACTTCTGCGCTTATTTTGTGAGGCTATTTCATATAAAAGACTCTTCGATATAAGTCATCAAAATAACTGGTATTTCTGGCAAGATAAATTGTAAAAGGCAGCAGGAAGAAAAATAAAGTGCGATGATGGATATTTTTAATCAGTGACCAAAGGATATAAAACGCACGCTGTTACTGCGATATCTTATTTGAGATCAAAATTAGTCGCACTAAAAACGTTCATTTATTATGCGGCACAAAGTGTAGTTACGGGAAAAACTACCAATGATCTACCGTATACATATAAAATGTGTAGTATTGCAGCAAAAATATATATAGATGTACATAACATAAATATCTGTATATATATATATATATGAGAGCATTATGATATCTACTTTCAAAATGAATTCAAAAATATATAATGAGAATGCTAATGTATACGCAAATAATCTGGAAATCGATTACTGCGTAATTATGCAATATACAGATGCTAAATTTTGTAAATATGACCCATATACAAATACGAAACCACAAATATAAGTAAGAAGATAAAATAAAATTATATTCTGCAACTACTAAGCTATTTTGAGTCTTTTTTCTTTATATAACAACAATACAAATTCCGAGCCACCCTCTAAATTAATTAGAATTGAATTCAATTAATTCTTTTCTTGCCACAGTAAGTTATCATTCCTTTCTTAATCATCCTTATGTAGAACAAGTGCGCTCGTTGTGGTTTGCTCCAATTTCGGTTTAAAACAGCGACAAAAATAAAACGAAAACAGTGGACTGAAACATGGTTTCATCGTCAGTAACGCTTAACCGAGTTTGGTGCAACCTGTCATGAGATAAAAGCATAATATCATTAAGAACAATGTTTCAACAACCGTTTGAAATGAAAATTCCTAGCATTGCAGCTTTCGTTTTTAAACAAACGAATAGCTTCTCTAGACTTTAACGAATTTTTTCGTCAAGAAATAATGAACATTGTTTTACAAACGTCATGGGTTTTTTCCCTTTTGTTTCATTTCTTTCGTACTTCTACATTTCTTTTAAATAACTCCGCACCGACATAAGGTTTTTCCAATTCTCTGTGATTTAATAATACAGCTTTCTTCAAAAAAAATATTATTTGAATACATATCTGCAATATTAAATTTCATATTATACGTGATTTTTTTTAAATGAGTGCTGTACTTCTGAAAACAAACCGAGCTTAAAAGACGGTTACTAAAAATACTCTGTTACATAAACATTCTTATTTCTAAATAATTTATTTACCCCATCGTCTAAAACGTCGATGCTGCTTTTCCTTTAAGATTCAAAAACAGTTTAAATTCATCATTCATTTGAAATAAAAGCACATGAAAATAATCTAAAAGTGAACGTGAAAGGGGCACGAGTGCCATTTAACGTCCATAACGTGAAAATTGGCAGAATTTTTTCAATGTTATGAGGGAATTAAAGCATTGGGTAATAGTTGTCTAACTGGATGTTTACGAAGTTTCTGAAATTATCTTTAGCGGATGAATTTAGTGATGAATTTGGAAAAGTGTGACTTGCTCCTTTAATGAGGTCGTTAGTTATTGGCTCAGTTTGTTGTAGCATGCCTCTCAAGGTTTGACCCGAATGAATAGTTGACCTCGCACTTAATGTTTATTCTCTGGCCACACTTGAATGATTGATCTAATGCTAGTGGTTAGTGTTGATCAGGGTTACTGTCAGTGAGAACTACAGCGAGTCCAAGTAACTTTATTATGGCAACATGGTTATTGCATTTGTAGCAGAAAAAATGATGACGGCAGCACGTTATTTGGACAACGTCCTCTTAAGTGCTAAAGTCCCTTCAAAATATCATTGGATCGCTTTAGCAAATAACAATCCCTAGATTAAATGCGGCATGTTTATAAACTAACAATGCGCATCTCTTTGTGGTGCAACGTTTTTGGCCACAGAACAAAGCCGCCAAACTGCATTGGAAATTCCATAATTGGAGAAACGTGACCATTGTTGTATCCTTAACAGTCTTATTTCCAGTATCCAGTTTGTTGCATAGGTTTTTGTGATTTCAAACTAGGTATTTGTAACACGGATACATATCGGCATGATGATAAAGTCAGGTGAAACATGCGATCATTATAAACTTGAACATCAATTTAATTGTAAGTATAATTCAAAATGTTTCAAAAACAACCATACATTTGATACACATACCTGTAGCTACAGTATAATATAGTGTTGTAAAATACACGTATAATTAATGATATAAAAACAAACTATTGAGAAACAGATCGAGTCATCTTATAAAAGCTAGACATGAAATCCTGTCTTGAATCTCGACACAATTTTATTAATGTTTAAAGTTTTTACTTTTCTTTCAAAGTTTCATGTTATGTCGCGCGACTTCACAGGACTTATATTACAACCTTTTTACAAAAACAGCACTGTTCTTAAAATACACGATAGTTTATAGCTTGAAGTTGCCGCGTATCAAAGAGCTTCACGGATGTCCCTATGCATATGGCATGGACAAATTTCGTCAAAATGGATGCTAAGTGGGTGGAAAAATAGATGTCAGGAAGGAAGAATGAAATTCAATTCTCGTAATTACACGCATATGCCACTCAAAGGGACGAAAAATCACTCCGAAGAGAAGAAAAACGATAGAGCGATGGACAGAAGAAGACGAGAGCGCTTCAGTTCCACGGCGGAAGGGGAGAAAATAAGTAAAAAGATTGGAATTCCACTTTGGCTCGAGGCCTAGTACGCACTTTTCCATTTCCAAACCGTTGAATAACATCCTCGTAAAAAAAAAGGATGCGAGCTTCGACATCCCACATCTCCACTGGAATAAAAAGCGGGATGATCGGAAGTGTGACGTCATCGATCCATAATGCAGCATCCCACTCCGAGGTAATGGATCGAATTTGCCATCCATTTTAAAAACAGATGCAACGGTTGCCATCAATAACAATAAACACGCTAAATCCAACCACCTTAGCGGACCGACTAATGAGAGATCCCCGAAGGGGGAATACGCATCAGCCCCACACACTCATTACCCCAATTTGATGAGATTAGGTACAACCCCAGCCAGCTAACCGGTTAACGCTGAGCGTACGCAAAACCACAACCGAAACCGAACATATTCGAGCAGGAAACTCCAAATTGTATGGTTGAATGGCAGATTAAACGGTTTTAACGCACAATTCTCTGATAGACATTGGATTCACGGACAAATATTTGCGATTACGAGATCATCGAAACAAGTACAAATTCCGATGTAAACAAGTTGTGAACGGCAATCGAAACGAATTAATACAAAGAACTCTATAACGGACAATACCACATGATTCTGAAATGTATATAGACAACTATGTCGTGTAGGGCCCACTCTATACAGTAGCCTACATCAGGGTTTCTTAACCTGGGGTCCATGGACCCCTTAGAAGTCCACGAAGACGTTAAAAATAATAACAATAAATAATAATATAATAAACCTGCCCTACACTTAAGTTTGTAAGGGGTCCGTCAGATTGTTTAAATATTGCAAGTGGTCCATGATGATGAAAAGGTTAAGAAACCCTGGCCTACATCGTATAAAACTATAAAACGGACATGTGTCAGTATAAAGATATCGAAAGAGTGTCAATAACCTGCAACGGTAATGCATGCGATGCATAACTTTTGATTTGATATTTTATTTCCAGGGCTATGAAATTTATTAATTTTAAATTTTTATCGTTTACTACGACTGTACAGTCACAAATACATGTACATGTATACGAGGGGTGCCCATTAAGCTTCAGCAATCATTTTTTAAAAAAACGGTTGTGTGGCATTTTAATGAAATTTGTTGGAAAAATTCTTCCATCATTCCTGAACATATATTTCAACATTAAAAAATGTTTCAAAAATTACTCCTGCTTAAAATCTGAAAGCAAAGATCGAGTACTGTCCAAACGTTTGGTCTATGAGTGGATTGAAAAGTTCAGAAATGGACAGACAACTGTGAAAGATGTTCATAGAAGTGGACAGCCAGTGTCACTCGCTGCCAGAACAATGGGAAAATGCATCTATTAAAATATTTTTTTTCAGTAGCAGAAATACTGTAAGTAAAATGTTTAAGGTCCGAGAACTATCCAAACGTTCGGTCTATGAGGGGCTTGAAAAGTTCAGAAATGGACAGACAACTATGTGAAAAATGCACATAGCCTACTGTAGAAGTGGACAGCCAGTGTCACTCGCTGTCAGAACAATGGGAAAATGGAATCTCCCAAAATAGAATTGTTTTTGGAATAATAGATGACGTTTACATGCATTTCTCTGCCAATTTCATTAAAATCCATATATCCATGTTCTTTTTTTTTTTTTTA
>JAQGAO010001485.1:0-24166 GCA_034697705.1 Ommatoiulus sabulosus
AACGTACGGTACAGTACATGTAACATTGCTCGGATACTCGAAAATTCATTCGTTTTAGCCGAACATTTGTAATACCCGAATTCGGAATTCGTCTTAAACGAAAAAATGAACATTATTCGTCTATACCCTAGGACCGGGGTACTGGAAATGAGTTCGTACTATCAGAAATTCGTACAAAGGGAGTTCTTCTTATTGAAATTCCAATGTATCGCAATCTTTGAAGGAATTTACCGATGAAAGAAGAATATCTATCGAGGAATATATTTGAAGGATTTTAATTTTGCACAACATTTTTGGAGGATTTGGTCAGGAGTTTTAATAATTCACTTCACTGGTTAGCTGATGTTTTTGTTAAATTAAATTAGAAGATTTTCTTACTGAGCTGACCTTCACAAAGAGTCCTTCGACGTCGAGGTCATAGCGTAGGGCGAAGTGTAATTTGCCGCACTCGACTTCACTGGGTCCTGAACTTTCCACGGAGGCCTGGTGGACCAGATCCGGCTGGTACAATTCGGGTTTGATGGTACCGAAGGTCGAGCCTTGTTCTTTTTGGAGCATCGGACATATCGAAAATTTGATCTCGCTGAGGTCCAACTTGTGAGACAACTGCCTCTTAAACGACTGGTGACGGGTGGGGACGCTGGGCAACGTGGTCTGACGAAGTACCTGAAAAGGAAGAAAATGGGAATTTTTTGACAAGAAGCTCAAAAAATGTCAACTCACTCCTATCACAAAATTGTTAAAAGAAAATGCAAAAAAAAGACGTTATCTTGTCATTTCGAGAATTTTTGAAAAGAATACTCCAAAAATGTCAAGTCACCCTTATCCAAAGAAATTTTATAAAAAAAATCCAAAAAATATATCATTCACTCATTTCGAGATAGGTAACAAATGAAAGAATTTTTTTTTTGACAAGAAACTGAAACATAATCACGTCACTTTTATCAAAAAAAATTTAAAGAAATGTATACAACAATGTTCTCAACACATTTCAACGTGTATGTAAAAAACGTAAAACAGTGGTAATTTGGATTAGGCCTACTTTTAAATGTCCGAAACAAGATTTTTCGAAGACATGCTCATTCCTCGCAGATATACATACATTGGTTGCAATACGCTAATTTTAAGAATTTAAATAGGTTTCAAATATCGTTTGCGAAATTTTGGATAGATTTATAGGTATGTAGGAGTACTCAAACAGAAACCTTACGAAGGACTATTTTGGCAGTTGTGATGTCACGTTTGAAATCTATAAGTATGATATAATGGGGTTGCAATAAGATATGTTTTGAAGAATTTAAATTGATTTCAAATGTCGTTATAAGCATTTAATAGATTTATATGCATACAGGGGTAGCCTACTCTAACAGAAACTTTACGAATCATACTTTGGCAGTCGGGAAATCACGTGTCCAAAAAAAAATGGACTAATCGAGCTTCTGCTCGAGTTCTCCAAACGTTTTTACTTCCGTTTTTACTACTAGGTGATGCACCCGCTATTTTGAATAGTTAACAGCGCCATCTGCGGTCGGCAATAGATGGGCATAACGGCAATCTACAGAAAAATTGTACAGGTTCGACTTCAAAAACACCCGCAATAAAGTTACCTTTTTATTATTGCTTTGCCAATAGACTTCCTTCTTGAGTTCTTCTTGAATATCGGGTAGGCTGTAACTTATTTTCAGATTGCTGGTGCAAGGAACGGTGTCGTTGGGTTTGTAATCTTTGACGTTGGTTTTCCTGCGAGCGGTCAACCACTGGTAACTTATGTAGGCTACAACGGCGAAAACAACGGTGGCCAAAGCGGCCAAAACTCCGACGACCAACGACGCTTGAGGGTCCATCCCATCTGGAAAAAAAAAATAAAAATATATAATTACAAAAATTGGATACTTGGGTTCAATTTTACTCATAGGTTTAAACATACTGTAATACACATTGAAGAAAAAAATCCATATTCATATACGTACATGTATAACGTACATGTATTTAGAAGGTAAATACTCCGGATAATAAGGAAAACATTACGAAATCCAGTCATCCAATTTATCGCGAAAATAAAAATAAAACACCAGAGCATAGCTGTACTATCCTGAAATTTAACGAAGAAGGTCATCTGGGGCAAATAGTAAACGATGACTAACATCCGAATTTTTATAAATGACGTCAAAATAAAAATTTCTACTAATGACGTCATAATAAGAATTTATACGAGTGACGTCATAATAAGAATTTTTATGAATTACCTAGCTCATAATAAGAATTTTTACGTACGACGGCATATAAATTTTTTACGAATGACGTCATAATAAGAATTTTCTGAATGTCGTCGTAATAAAAATTCCTACGAAGGACGTCATAATAAACAAATTATGAATGACGTCATAATAATAATTTATATGAATGACGTCATAATTAGAATTTATATGAATGACGTCATAATTAGAATTTATATGAATGATGTCATAATTAGAATTTATATGAATGACGTCATAATTAGAATTTGTATGAATGCCGTCATAATAATGATTTTTATGAATGAAGTTATCAGAATTTTAATAGATGACGTCATTTATTAAAAACGACATTTTTCGAACATTTTGTCGGACATTTAATCGGGCCGATATTCGAACATTTTGTTCGGACATAATAGGACAAATAATCTAACATAATCGGACATTTTTAGGACATCCGAAACTCCAAAACTACCCCTTTAAGTTGGGAAAAGACGTAGGCTATAGTTCTACGTCAAAATTAAACATTGGGAGTACTCGGACCGAAGCTTTATACGAATCGTACTTTGGTAGTAATGAAATCAATTGTGCAAATCGAAACGCTAATTGGTTTAAAAATATCATAACTGCCCAAGTATACGATTCGTAAGACTTAAATAGTCTGCTCACGTTGTAAGGAAATGAATTTCGAATGAAATAGAGCACATGTAGGCCTAATGCATTTCGAAATACATTTGAAAGCGCGTTTTTCACACGTATTCTTGTCCATGCATTTCCTTTCGATGAGAGTGAGTACTCCTAATGTTTAAATTGCGAATATCTGATGATTCGTCTTGACATCTTTCTAAATTAAATGAAAAACATAAGTTAAAAACATGAATTGTTTCGTGCACGTACTTTAGGGCGTTGCACCAACGCCTTCTTGTTTATCCGAGTGTTTTGTTTTTTATTCTCGAAAACAAATGCAATTAGTCGAAACGTTAAACAAGAGCTATAGTCCTTTCGGAATAGCATCTGACAGGTGAAAATTTTTATAGCATTCTCATTGCGAAGTATTGATTAAAGAAACCAATTTTGCATCGCGTGGCATTACCCTCAATAGTTTGGGTCTCAACTCCAATAAAATCTAATGCTGGAGAAACAAAACGAGTAGATTTAATTATAAACGAATAAAAAGATTTCGACTATTAGATTAAAGGGTGCGTTGCACTTTAAGCGATCAATTTATGAACGTCCCGCCAGCGTGGCTTGTGGGAAATAACTCTTTAGCTCATTTCATCTTAGGCTATAAGTTTAACCACTGCTTCGAGTGTCAACTACATGTATTTCTCATTACAGTAAATGTCGCGGAGAGTAGGTCATTATTTATAAAATAAACGTTTCTAAGTTTTTCTAAGGCAAAAATGACAGCAGTTTACCTCTAAGATTATAACATCTATATTTCTTCTAAAAAAAATTAAGATAGTTAAATATATGAATAATGCAAAATGGAACGAGAAATGTGTGCAGGTGCCATATTTCAAGCGCATAACTTAGTCAAGAACATTCGTGGCCATGACTCCCATATTGACAAACATGTGAGAAAAATACAAAAAAAAAGTATATGTACATGTAAATAATTTAAAAAAGTATATGCAAATAATATACTGTTATGTATTGATAATATAAACCAATATATTGTTATGTACAAATAATATATAATAATATGTTATTTATTTAAGAAATATAAAAATATATTTTTTCGGAGCATTTTATAAACAAATTTAAGTAAAATTGATAATATATACTTAAAACAATTTCAGTTATTTTTGCTGAAACATGTCCATTATGCTTGGATCATTTCTGTAAATCTGTTACCCGAAAAATTCTGCATTTCAGAAAATAGGGACGACTAATATACAACTCCTAATATACATGTACAGTATATACGACATCGACATACTCGCAGTGTGCACTGTTCTGTAAGTAAATTTGTCAATATATCCTGAAAATGTAACCTAAAATGGTTATATAATTACACATATAGCGTATATGATGTGCCAAACATGTTTTAGATTTGAATAATTTTTATTTGGCATAACTATAAAGGCATACGTGTTCATTAAAATACATTTAATTTCCAAAATGTAACAGGAAAACTAACAGCATTATTACCTGTTAAAAAATACGTAATAATTTTGTTTGGAAAACTCCGTATATACATGTACTGTACAATCTGTACAGTACATTGCTTATAAATTATATACATTATACCGGTATACACAGCTAGTACATCAATGTGCACGGTGCCCTAATATGGCATCTAAATTTAGGTATACGTCTATCATGGCCAATATTATATATACCGTTTATAGTCAGTGCCCTGAATTTGTCAATCTCTGAAATTCTGTTATGATGAAATCTAGGTAACTCTATAATCATGGAGTCTGCGCAAATGAACCTTAAATGTCGATGTTGAAATGTTCCAATGCTCCAACAATAAAGGCTGTCAGAAGCATCCGTAAGATTTTGTGAAAAGCTTTTGATAAGCTACGAACAATGATTAGCCCTGTTATTTGTCAATTTCATGCCCTACTTGTACACAAAACAAACCAGGCCCTGACAATATCAAGGTTTTGTATATGAGCAGATAAACAGCGCACGATCAGTCACGAGTGTTAAGTTCATCGCTTAAGACGAATACGTATATTTCAATTTTTCAAATTTCCGGCTAAAACGAATGAATTTAAAAACTTCCCGCGCATTCGCGCTATGCTTCATTAAAACGAACGAAAAAAAGTACTTTAGAACAGGGAATTTCTCGGTAAACGTTGTAGCACCTTCCTATTCATTTACATGTACTTGGGGTATGGGATTTCATACAAAATCCGATGAAACTTTAGTTCTTATTATTGAAGTCGTATTTTTGCTGACTTTAGATTATATACGAACTATTCTGTTGAAATGAACAAATTTTGAAGTTTTTTGAGATTCATCTTAACAAAGTTCGGATGTATTAACACAAATTAAGGGGGAAATAAAGGCTTTTAACACCGTTCTCACCTGACTTCTCCGTAATAGGAATGGTATGGATTAATAATAATCCGAATCTTTCATATTGGGGGATTACAACGTTAAGACTATCGCAAATACAATGTATTAGATACAATAATAATTTATTTTCAGCAAACAATCCGAGCAGGGATTTGCAAACAAAAGAGGGATAAGATGTTATTTTAACAGTGCTCGGTAGTTAATATCAATATTTACTTTATCTTCGCACGCAGTAAAACTCCAGCTTTTCCTCCTTTGCCGCCAGGGGGCTAAGCGTGAGGCACCACGTGACCGCGCATCCGCGTGCGTCATCACCGCACATAGGCAATTAATGAACGCGGTGAAGGTCAGCTTTGACGTCATACTAATCTCTAAAAATAGGTAGCTATTGGTTAAAACAATCCAATCAGAACGCAACAAAAAACCGAACCGAATTGGCAATTTAATTGGATCCACAAGCCCAAGTTTTGTTTCTTCATTTATTTTTCCCTTTGATTTTTTTTATTGAATAGACTCCTATTTCATTGATTATTCTTTCTGTCATACGAACCTTACGATGTCTAGTTATTTCAGACATGTTCAGACAAAAATTGGTACTTGTGTATTATCTCGACTACCGATCCCGGAAAGCAGCGAAGCTATGCAGGGAAACATACTATAGTAAACTCTGTACTGGTAGTTTAGCATACTGCCACCAACTGAGAAACACAAGCTTATCTACTGCGCAAAGTATATTAGAGGTACTCAAGCAGCGGATTTACGAGTGGCACTTTGTGCCATCGTGAAGTCACGTGTACAAAATCGACACGTTAATTGGCTTAAAAAGTACTCAAGGTTATCGATGTTTTAGTTTTTGATATTTTTGCACTACGTGATTTCACGTCTAACAAAAGTCCTATTCGAATTTCTTCTGTCCCAATCATTAGTAGATCCCAAGCATCAGTTGGCAGCACACAAAAAACTTGTTGTACTTATGGTGATATAAAGTACAATGTACTCGACAGGGAACTTCATATTTGACATGGACATTTGACATGCTCTAAACATCAGGTCGAATGATGGTGTTTAATACCTGTTCCATTTTTAACATTTTCTATGATTTTATTAGTTTTGACATATTTTTTAAATTATAAAAAAAATGCTTCGAAGAGGAATTCAAAATCTCAAAAAAAAAAAAATAAAAATAAAAAAGAAATACACGGAAAATTTTAGACAATGTTGTCGATCGAAAGCATTACAATCAATGGAAGCATTATTTCCATTTAAAATTTATTACATTTTTTTTTCTGGAAAAGACAATTTCGGACTAATATCAACTAATAAGAGAAGTCTATATCAGTGTTTCCTCTACTGCCCCCCCCCCCCTCTTAGAGCAACTTTCAAAATTTCTTCCCTCTTACGCAATTATTTAATCGGTTTTCCTCCCCACCCATTGTTACCCACCATTGCCCTCCTGTCTTCTATCAATGCCCCCTTGCTTGTACCCATTGTCCACTTTGAGAATCACTGCATGGTCCAGATCAAAATTCCGGCGTATTGATGATGAATTCACAGCCAGAAATTCTTCCAACGCACCCTGTACTCGAAGCAGGGTTTTCACCACAGTATGGTTTTCACTGACAAGTAACGTTAAGGTCAAGGTGCATTTTGTCGTTAAAAACTGTGCGGAGAATCAATGATAGATTCGGTGAAATTCCCCGAAGGCAAAGCCGGTAAAAAAAACGCCCATTGACGTCATCGCTGCCATTCGATACAATGGGCTAGGGCGCTTTATAATGGATGGCGAAGGTAAACAGGCAAATAACAAACAGCTTTAAGGTACGAAAAGAACCAAAAAACACACACGGATTTCATGAATGACGCTTTGTTTGGCCCTTGACACCATTCGCCACAGTCGCGTCGAGAAGAGCTTAAAGACGCAATAAAACGAGACATTTGAATCTAGAAAAATCACGACTTACGACATTCGAGTTTATTCTTCTCGGAATATTAAATTACGGGTATTAGAGGATCACGCGGCTGACATTTAACCTTAATCTTAACGAGCGAGGTACCGTTAGGGGGGGAGGGGAACTCAGCATCCGCCACCGAGCGACCCTCCATCTGGCGGCAATTTCGTAAGCGAAGACAGCGACGGATGCGAATAACTGCAAAATATTTACAATTTCGAAAGTATTTTAGTTTTAGTAAATATAGTTTTCATATATTGCACCCACGCTTCAGAAGGAACGCGAATCAAAAATGTTCAATTTTGCATGCATGTATTTTGCGGTATAAGTTAGACTACAAAACGTTTTTATCAGTAAAAACGACACATCTTAGCTTACTGTGGTTTCGCACTTTTAAAAGTAAATTGAAAGCCGCTTAATTCGATCACGTTGGATCGAATCACCGAAATAAGCGATGAATGTCAAAAAACACGCTAAACATTAATGTTATCAAAATATTTTTTTAAAAAAAATAATGTTTTAAAAATACCTATATTTAATCGCATATATATGTATTTACATATTTTTAAAATTATATTTACTGTATACAAAAAAGTTGTAAGTTGTGTTTGATGTTGCCTGTTTGTTACAACAGCTGAAGTTGGATTTTTTAAAATACGGCTAACCGGATTAAGCGTGATCGAATTAAGCGGATTTCATGGTACTGTGACTTTATTTTATCATGTATTACAAATTTACGATGTAATAAATCACGCGTTAACGTTAAACTTGTATTATCGCAAAACAAAAAAACAATTTTTTTTAGTTGTGTCACTTCTGACAATGTTACGCGTTGAGCAATTAAAGGTGGGAAACACACCGAGGAAACAAACTGAAACCTGGTTTCCGAACCATGCTCGATGTGTTCCTATACATTAATTTACAGTACACATGTTGCGTATATATTTTCTCTAATTAGTGTATACACTTCCAATTAAAATAAAATTCTTTATATAGTTTGTTCCAGCACATGACTCCTTGCCTTACAATTGGCTCTTTCACCTTCTAATTAAGAGTTTATCGATAAAAGCGCCCCGTGAATATATAAACAACCCACGCACAGGTGTATATAATTAGAATTTTCTAAGAATAATGTTTCTGGGGGACTTGCTTAAATTAATTGAGATGCTCTTCCAAAATGAATGGATGGCGGAATTTTAATCAAAATGCTCACCAATTTCATTTACTTCCTTCCGAGAATTAACCTCATTAACGAAGTAACCTTTTAATCGTTATAAAATTATTCAAATAATCTATAGCTTTCCACTCTTTTGTTGAACATTTTCCTTAAGTATATACGCAATGGGTCGCTGCCATTGAACAAAAAGCTCGTACATACATTTACGAGCTTTAAAAAGAAACCTTTTGTAACCAGCCTTTGATTCTGCGCAAAAGAAGTTGTTTAAGTCCAGGGCCGTGTGGTGGATTTTTTCAGTATGATGCAAGTCTACGAAATGCTGCCCCTATATGCCGCTGCTTATGCCGCCCCCTTACGGTGTCGCCTCTCTGCTCATAGCATGACACGGCCCTGTTTAAGTCTATTTGACTGAAACATTTGACTTCGAGCAAATGCATTCATATATTCTTCAAAGATTTCAATTCTGAGCAAATGCTTGCATTCATTTTTCTTCGAAGCTTTTGATTCTGAGCAAAATGCAAACATTTGCTTCAGTCTTTCAATGAGCAAAAACCATTTCTTAACTGCATTTTCAGTTTCAACTTTACTCACGCTATGTTCTTTGCGTTAACGAGATAAACCACAATGGTGCGAGCTAGAATGTGGTTCACGAAATAAAACATACAGTATGGGTAACGTTCGACACAGTATATATACGTTTCGTTCTTTTGCAGCTAAAATACAACAAAAGCTAACTGAAATTACCCAGCGTTCAACCTAATTAGTGATGGGGCATCAGTAAGTCTTCAGAACTTGACAAAAATAAAAATAATTTTTAATACAGTACGTTTGTTTATAATATTTTATTTGAATAAAAAAATGACGATTAACTAAAAATTTGCTTAAATTATTATCATTATTTTTTTTACAAAAATAACAGAAAACCGAATTTTTTTTTTAAAAAAAAGTGTAACTTAATTGAACCGTTGAATTGAAAAGATAACTTTCACGAGCAGACGACTATCAGGCGCCGCGGTCTTTCCCCGCCCAGATCAGACATTATCGGGTACGAATACGAGGTATCGATTATACTCAATTTGAAAACAGCATCGTCCAATATTTTTAATCACATCTATTAAAATAATCCTATACTCAACTTTCTTCGACGAAAAGTCGGCTTCACTCGCTCGCTTCGTTTTCTTCAAAATTACATTGACTAACCTTAAGGATGAACAATTTTTGTTGATGCCGAGCAAGACTCCCAAGATGGCGTTTTTTTTTTTTGTTTTTTTTTTTTTGAATAACGTGTTCAACTAGGGTTAACGATTCCTGAAACTGTCTTCCCGTAAAATTAAACGCTATTGAAGACGTTAAAGAAATAACGTAGCGTTAACGGGTCAACCTATACGCTATCCTAAAACTCTCTAATGTTTCCTAACGATGAGTTGTAAGGACATTATACAGTAACCGTTCCTATGCTAAATATGAAATGTGTTAGGGGGTCATCAACAAAGAAACGACAATTAAACCCCAAGAACTAATGTTTCTCAACTTTCTAAAATAGCATTAATAAAGAACGACAACACGACCAGCAGCAATTAGCTTGGCAACGTTTTGGGACCATGTCCCTTTACTCAAGCTCTAAAGTTAAAAAAATAAAAAATACAAATTGTTACAATTTTTCATCGACAATGGTAATTTACTAAATTTGTACCACACACTTGATGGTGTAATATGCATTTAAAGTAACGATATGGATGTTTTTACATATTTTTTCGCTTGTACTTACCATTTGTATTTTTTAATTTTTTAACTTCAGAGCTTGAATAAAAGGACATGGTCCAGAAACGTTGTTAAGCTAATTGCTGCTGGTCGTGTCGTCGTTCTTTATCAATTTTATTTACCGACCACTTGAAGATGACTTCATTTCCAAAATAGTCCAGGAAATTGATGGAATATCTGCGTCTCCTTAAACCACTCCCAGAGTTCTTCATGGAATCGGTTATCATGGTCAAACTCCCCCAAGAATTCTGAAATTCATTTCTATTCGCAGATGATGATTTAAGAAATGTTTTATATTTTTTGGGACCTCTCGCACCATTTATAGGAAATGTTTGTTTTTCCTCCAGTAATATATAAATAAAGTGAAAGTATCTCCGCGTGAAATTAAAAGAAAACTCCGGGACGCGGAAACGCACATTTTAACGTTGGTATAAAGACGTTTTTGACGCTCAGCACGCCATACCGATCGCCGAGTGCCATAGTAACCCAGATAGTTACAATATCACCGAGACAACGTCACGGTTGCCTTGACATTGTCGTTAGGCCAGACGCACTTGAAACAAAAGAAAACCGAGCCTACATATCGTGGCTAAGGCCAAATTATGCAAATTTCAAATCCGTGCCATTTCTAACGACGCATGAATCGCTTAAAACGCAGGAACTTAACGCGTTTTTTAAAACTGCAAAAAAAAAAATGATGATTGCGAGGATGATTGCTAGGGAAATTTGGATTCCGTCTTCGTGATCGATACTCATTTAAATAATGAATGTTTGGAGTTTTTGATCGTGGCATATCATCGTTAAAACGAACACCGATGGATTTCAAAATTTCGTTTAAACCGCAGTTCGTATTATCAGAAGTCGGGAAAAAAGCATGACTTTTTCATAAATCGGAAATAGCAATTCGTCTTCGTGATCGATGCTCATTTAAATAATAATTGTTTGGAAATTCTTATCGTAGGTTATACGGATCCTCTTTAAAACGAATCCCGATGGATTTCAAAATTTCGCTTAAACCACAGTTCGTATTATCAGAAGTCAGAAAAAAGCATGATTTTTTTCTTAAATCGGAAATAGAATTTCGTCTTCGTGATTGATGCTAATTTAAATAACGAATATTTGAAGTTTTTTTTATCGTAGCTTATACGGATTCCCGTTAAAACGAACACCAAAGACATGTCAAAATTTGATTAAAACCGTAATTCGTATTATGAGAAGTCAGAAAAAAGCATGATTTTATTTCTCATAAATCATGAATTGGATTCGGTCTTTGCGATCGACGCTCGATCGTTTAAATAATGAATGAACGAACACAGAGATGTCAACATTTCGTTTAAACAGTATAGTTTGTATTAACAGATTTCAATTAACAATGTATCGAATAACAATTTAATATGCTTTCCCTATAGCTATACATTGGAAACGCATTACGAAGAACTTGCTTTATATGAATTTTTGATAGTGGTTCTGATATAAGTTCGATAATGTTAATGTCTTCGTTTAATACGAATTCCGAATTCGGATATTAGAATTCCATGCATGATTAAATTGAATGAATATCAGAAATTCGTATTCTGTGAGTTTGTCTTAATAAGGTTCACTGTTATAAGCGCTTCTTGCAAACTCAGCCTGGTTCAGTGATAAGCTTTCTTTGTGGGCACTCATTTAAAACGCATGCCGCATTCCTATCCCGCTTGGTGACGCTAGTGTACGCCGAGTGGTAAGCGCCTGCAATAAGCATTCACTGTGTTCTTACCCTTCTAATGCATCAGCGGCTGTACTCACATGGATTTTCTGCGTATTTAAAAAAACTTAGATTTCTGTCATATTGCAGCAAGGAGGCATCATCAAACACTACTTGTAACTTTTTTAAAAATATGCAAATACATATATACGATTAAGTATATGGATTTTTAAAACACAGAGCAAATTATTTTGATAAGGTCAATATTTATCGGGCTTTTTGACATTCATCGTCTATTTCGATCAGCCGCTTATTTCGGTCAAAAATCGCTGCAACCAACGTGATCGAATTAAGCAGCTTTCATTGTATTTTTGACAATATACAGTGTACAGATACGGGCCTGTCAGTACAATGCCCAATGGACAAGCAGTAACTTTCCAAGATTCCCCCGTTGCAGGTATACTTAAGTTGTTATGCATCACTCTAAAAAAAATACAAAAAGCTCATTAAAACAAAACCTCCTTATCCACCTTAAGTTTAATGCATTGTTATTTCCGAGCTCAAATTTTCAGTATATGTTTTCTGAATATTTCATGTTTATGTATACATTTATCGTTTCTGGTGGCTTTCTACCAAAAGCTGAATAATTCATGCTATAGGTACATTTCATTCAGCCAATGCGTTCGTTGCCCTCAATAATAAAATTTGACACTAAAAAAACCCGCATAAAACGAATTTATTTCGTCGAGGGAAACCGAAGGATGAAGAATTTAACCCCAAATGGCGCTGGACGAATAGGAAAAAATACTGAAAGTGTGATGCAATAAATTATTATTAGATAGTATAACATTTGTCGCTTTTTGTTTCTGCAGGTCCTGTAGGGGGCGTTGAACTTTAATTTCGTCAAATGTGGCGTTTAAAAAACGCATAAAATATCAATTTTCCACTTTCACTTGAGACATGTTCCTCTACAGTATGCCAAATGGAGCAGCACTATACTTGTATATGCATTGCTAAATTTTTATAGAAAAAAGAAAAAAATTCACTCCATTTGATCTTAGAATGACCAAGATGGCTGCCACTTCTTTTTTTTAGAGGAGGAAGGGGGGGGGGGGGATGGAGAAGAAAATAGTACTCATAGGGTAAGAACACGCTGAATGCTTACTTTCGACGTGCTTCTTTCAGCTTCTTTCCTGCTTGTTTTCATCTTATTGTTTCCAGCTTTGGGGGACACAATAAATGCGGATATCAGTGTGATGGTCAGTGTGCTTGGTGGCGCCATGTGCACTGCATGCGTTATGCTAGGTGAAACATTTCGCGTATAACCTTGCACATGCGCATTAGCATCTCATGATGAACGCAGGACACGTTTTTACGGTATACAAATGTGCATGGATATACTTTTGACCAATATAGTGATCTGTGTGCCACAAAGCTTATAAGCGCAAGTTGTAAGGTCAGCCTGGCTCGGCTAAGCGCATTTAAAACGCAAGCCGCATGCATTCTTATCCCGCTTGGTGGCGCTAGTGTACGCCGAGTGGTAAGCGCCTACAATAAGCATTCAGTGTGTTCTCACACATTGTTGGGAAACTAGAACAAATTTGATTATAACTGCCATTGATTATGCAAAAAATGCAGCGCAAATTGGGTTATCGAATTTTTGGTAATAATACAGTCAAACCTATTTAAAACGAATCTCAAGCTACGTCAAAAAAGTGTACGTTTAAACAGTAGTTCGTACAATCGGAAGTCAGACAAAACATGACTTTAACTATAAGATCTAAAGTTTCATCGACATTTGGATAATGTTCGGGAACTAAAAAATGCATTCGTTTTAGACGAAAATATATACTATTTTATAGAAGTTATAGAAATTAACATTATTCGTCCATACCCTAGGACGGGGGCTGGAAATAAGTTCGTATTATCAGAAATATACTTTATTATAGTACTTTATTTCGATTAATGGCAAAACATGAAGCTCGTTACCATTTTGACGTCATCACTTCTACGAACTATTAATTAGTTTATTTTCCCATTGCGAGTTCGTATAAAAAGAAGCCCAGGTTTCAAGCATGGATTATGAATTTGCTTCTAGTACGTTGTTGTGCATGTTTTGGACGGTGGGGGACATTCTCATATCCTCGTAAAGTGCGCATTACGATCTTACATGGTTAGGATTTTAGTGCCGTCGTCTGGAGAATAGGCTCAAAGTGCTTTTGAGCTTTTCGAATCTCGCTCATAATTTTAGGGAAACGTGTTCCCGTGCTGTTGCACTCATAAACGAAGCTTTTATAGCCCAGTTATATGAAAACACCCGCTTTTAATAGCGTTCCTGGCATTTCCTCGCCGCTCGCAGCGCCACCTACTTAAAACAGAAATCATGGAAGACCCCTGTCGCGACCTAGACCCGGATATTATGTAAATTTTTATCCGGTTGTTTTTTAGACCCAAACCGACAGATTTAACGTAAAATATACGATGTACGTGTGCTGACTTAAAAGTGTGAAATTTAAGCAAATATTGAAGGCTTTCTAAGAATTGTAAGCATGAAATACGTACATTTAACTTAAAATTAAACGACGTTTTTTTAAAAATAAGACGACATTTTTTTAAAATTAGATAACATTTTGGAAATTACACGACATTTTTTTAAAAAATAACGACATTTTTCTAGTTATATTTTTTAAGGTTAAACGACATATTAAAATAAAAAATTAAACATTTTTAAAAATTAAACGATATTTTCTTTTAAATTACATAAAATTTTTTTAAAATCAAAACATTTTTTTTATACTTGAACGACATTTCTAAAATAATTTTTTTTAAATTAAACGACATTTTTTTTTAAATCAAACCAAATACTTGTTTTAAAAAATAATAAATGTAAAATATATGAAATGCGGAATGAGCAAGTGAAGATTGAAAAACAATGACTAAGGGCAGAATGCATTTTTTATATAATAATAATTTAAAATTCAAGAATTGTTATTAAACTCAACATTTGAAGTAAAATGTAAAACAATACAGAGAAGAAAACAATATTCAAATCATACGAGTTACAGAAATTTATTAAAACAAGGAAAAATGACAATTTCGAAAGCCTCGTGGAATCGACGACTTAATGACAGTACACGAAGTCAAGTCATTTATTATTAACGTCGGTAGGGGAAAAATGGCGGACTTTTGAGTGACGTCATCAGTTATTCATGAATGAGGAAGAGCGATGTAACGCACTTAAAATTCCAACCTATTCACCACATCACTTATATCCCGATAATACGATCAGCTACTTCCATCGAGAAATGGATCCCTTTTTTGGAAATACTATTAAAATGGGATAGACTTTCCTGTCAACTATTTAAAGCCCATGATCCCAGGATTTGCACAAACTAATTTGTTTTTCGATCGAAGATATTTTAAGGGCAATAGGAGGATTTGTAGGGATGTTAGACCGTGGCACCATCTAGTGACGAATGAAAGAAACTTGCAAAATCCGTTCGAAAAAAAAATTGTTATTTCAGCACACAAGGAGCGATATTTTCAAAATATATATCCCTACAGTACCAGGTATATGACAGCGCTATTTCAAAGGGAAATAGGGGTCAACTAACTTGACAGCACTGCATGCATTTATTCCATCCTATGACATATATCTTTCCTGATTCTGGAATATCTGGAAATTTATTTGCGAACAAATTTTTTCCCAACAAAGGGAAAAATATCGAGCAATAATATATCTGGAAGGAAGTTTCGGGATATAAATTGCCTCGCGTGTGGCGGCCTTTATAATATTACTACCCAGAAGAGATGGGCATTTGTTAGTCGAACGATTAATCATGACTAACGACTAATCATTCATGTACATGTATAAGTCATGTCTAAGGACTAATTTGGTTAGTCAATAGTCGTGACTCTTCCGATTGATGATTGATTAATCTTAATTTAGACTAACTAGACTAACATTCGTTAGTCATTAGTCGTGTGTATATAGTATACGACTATTGTTTCAATTCTTATCTTATGCACGTAACTGGGAAACTACTGTATTGTATCTAAAGCCGGTCATACGGTCATACACGAAATACGGCATGAGCAAAAAGTTCCGTTTTTTAGAATGTGAATTACGAGAAACAATGTTTTAATTTGTCAAGTATAAAAACATAAATGAAGTCTAATTACTTTCAGTTTGAAATTTTCTTTTTTTAAAGCCATGGTTAGTAAAATGCTCAGAAATATGCGCTTGACTTTTAAATTCGGACACGCCTAAAATTGCCAAGTTTCCAGATATAACTTTCCCCGTGTGTGACCGCCTTAAGGCAATATTCGACAATTTTTCAAATGTTTCGTCAATTTGCAAATTTCGACAATTTTGTTAATATTCGAAAATTTTCGAAATTTTTCACAAATTTGTCAAATCATCGAAAAGTAACAAAAAGTGAAAATATCTTTCTAACCGTCGAACATTTGCAAAATTGTCAAAAATTAACTAAATTGTCAAAAAAATTTCAAAAATGTCGAAAATGTGCAAAACTGTTGAAAATTCGAATCAATTGTAGTCATTCATTTTAGTCACGATTAGAAATTGCAATCGACTATAATACTTTATTCTGATCCAGCGACTAATGCTACAATATGATTGACGATTACCGCGACTAAATAAGTTATTTTAATTGAAGAATGACTAGTTTAATCGTCAATTGAAAATTTATTCGACTAATGTCCAACCCTGGCAAAGTTGTTTACCATAAATTCTACACTACAACTTGTAGCTTGTTTACCATAAATATGCTTGGAAATCCACTGCACCTTTTTAATAAGGCCCATATTCACGAGCTAAATGGAGGGGAATTCTTTTTTTTTTAATGTTGTTTTGCGGAAATGTGACAGTCTCGATGACGTCAACGCATAATCTTACATCCAGTTAAATACCGGAATTATTTAACGTCAATAGCAACGCCATTTAAGCCGATATTTAATGGAAAAATGTTCGTAAATAGCACGCACGCGTGTTTCGCCTTTTTTATTTTCTCGAAAAAGCAGGCTTTTGTAGTTTTTTGGGGGATATCAATTTTGAATGAGATTGGCACTTATCCCCCTTTGAAGAAGCAACAAGCTCGCGAAATGTCTGATGTACAGTAAAAAGCTATAGCTTGTTTTTCCGCGTTTCAAACGCTAATTTGCATAATCGGATAAATCGACGTCTCAAATCTGTCTTCATTCGACTAAAAATAAGAAACAAACACCCTGAATAAATTTATAATTAACGCCTAGTTTTATACTCAGATTCGAAACTTGGAAACTTCGGGAATAACCTGTACTAGTACTCCAATCATGGTTGCTTGTCAATGGTTACAATTACATTAAATTATACACTCATACGTGAGCCGAAGTTTCAAAATTGTTACAGAAAGTTTCTAGCAGAATTTTATGCGAGCTCCATGTTATTAAAATAAATGTATATTGAAACTCCATTAAAAATAATTCGCATTACACGTATTTCTGTTAATACGAACACATTTCCACTCCGTCCTAGCATAAACGAATAATGTTAATTTCTTCGTTTAAGACGAATTCCGAATTCGGATATTACAAATTGTAGGCTAAAACGAATGAATTTTAGTGTACCCGAGCATTCGCGCAATGTTACGGTAAAACAAACTTCAAATAACATAAAAAAGGTACGTTAAAACGTGAAATTTCCCGATAAAAGTCGCAACATTTTCTCATTCCTAAAGGTGCATGGGGTACAGAATTTCATCCAAACTGCGATGAAACTTTAGTTCTTAGTGTTGAAGTCATGTTTGTCTGACTTCTGATAATACGAACCGCGGATTATACGAACAATTTTTGACATCCCTCGAGATTCGTAATAACGGTACACATACGTTATATATATATCCTCCTGAGACCCCAGGGGTCCATACGAGGACACTGACAAAAAAATTTCTTGCTAAAAGGCTATTGGGCAAAATGCTGTTTGGTTTATTCCATTGCATGCAGGGGGTGTTCCTCTTTCTAACCATGTAAGGAAATCAGGGGAAAATTTTTTTTCCCCTGTTTGAAAAATGGCTAACCTCTCCACCAGCATTTTCTACAAAACAAAAGACAGTGAGTATTGTTTTGTGGTTTTAATACATTGTCAGTGATTTATTAAGTAGATAATTTTTAAGATTAGAGTCCATAGATCACTCTTATGCTTTTGTTTGACAAAAATCTATTAAGTTTATGAGTTTTAATTGGATATAAAAAATGTCCTCATTTGAGTACATTGGTTTTCAATGATTTTAAAAATAAGAAAGGAAATCAAATACAGATTTTAAAATTTAAATGCCTTATTTTTTAAATTAAAGGGCTTAATGTTGCTAGAGCAGATCAGGTTGTTCAGTCTGTGGACAAGTGTAATTCTGATGTCTCAGATGCATCTGATGATGAAAAAGAATTCACAACATTAACATCTGTGCAACTAAGTCAAGATTTTCAAAATGATCAAAGTAGTTAGGAAGACAATAGTGAGGTTGATCCAGATTATGAACCTGGATTCGAAAATAAGTCAGATGAAGAGTCTTCTTCAACTCCATCCACCAGTAGAGGAACAGGAAGAAATTTACCTGCAGTTTTGCACCCAGATTCATCGAAGTCAGGAAATACCAGTGCAAATACAGATAAGGAAACATTGGAAGAAAAATCCTCTTTGAAAAGAACATGTAAAACGAAAAAACGAGCTACTGTGTGGAAAAGAGTACATCGGACGTACTTGTTAATTCTGATGAAACCATTGCAGTTGTGAAGTGGCTTGATAACAAGCAGATACTCATGCTGTCAACAAAATTTGCAATTGAGCCTGTTTCTACCTGTCGTCGATGGTCTGTTAGTTTGAAACAATACTTGGATTTGCAATGCCCATCTGTTATAAAAGAATATAACAAAAATATGGGCGGTGTTGACTTATGTGACAGGATGGTATCATACTATCGGATGAGCAGCAGAACAAAGAGATGGACGGTACGCACAATGTTGTACATGATGGACGTAGCTGTTAGTAATTGTGGATGGAATACTGTGCTGCCATTGCTAAATCATCCAAAAAACAAAAAGCAATGCAACTTTTGGCATTTAAGCTGGATTTGGCAGAATGCTTAATAACAGAAGATGATGAACCTGAATCTGAAAGTGATGATCCTCCTACTTGCAAAAAGAGCAAGCATGCCATTAAACCACTTTCATCAAGAAATGCACGTATAAAAAGAGCAAAACACATGACAGAAAAGCTTGCATTAAAAAATCCAGCCAGATGCAGAAATCCTGGATGTAAAGGAAAATCACGAGTGAAATGCTCTTCTTGTGATGTTTTTCTTTGCTGTACTCCGCGAAAAAATTGTTATAAAGCATTCCATTCAAAATAACTTGGTTCCCAGTTCATGAACACTTTTCAAATATTTTTAACATTACTTAAACATTGTTTTATCATTAAAATTAACATTATAAGTATCATTTGTATGCATTTTTAATAGAGATATTTTCATCTTTTCCACTTTATTTTTTTATTCATTGAAACCCATTGTCCTCAAAAATGGACATCATTAAAAAAATACTAATTATGCAAATTTTTTCAAAAAAAAAATTATTGGTGTTATTTGAGTTGCCTATAATCAGAATAACTTGAAAAAAACTTCTTTGCAAACTATTTTTGTTCTGGGTCTCAGGAGGATATTACATTAGTTAGCAGTGAAATTTCAATTTTCAAATGAAAAAAACGCCATTGTCCATAATTTAGTGTAGATATCATAAAGCTACGACAGGGTTCCCCAAGAAACAATATATTTAACAATTCTGACTTTTCCCAGACTTCAATGTTTTTAAATAAATTTTCATGACCAAGACAATGTCGAAATTGACATCGAAACGTTGAGCGAACAAAGAATTAAATGGTCGAGAATTATCTTAAGTCTTGCCGATTTTTTCCTGAAATTGACATCTGCCAATGTTATCCACTGTTTTTGAAAAATCGACAAAGGAATATATTCAATATTTTGCAAACTGTACTATATACTTTACTATATTATACTGTACTATTGGACTAATTATAATTTTGAAATTACATGTATTTGAAAATTTTACAAAATTAGCATTATTAAATTTGGAAAATTTGACTTCAGAAAATTATAAAAGTTTTGCAAATTTGTACTCGGGGGAACTGTTGAAAGTTATGCAAATATATCCTCAAAACAGTTTAAAATTTTACAAATTTGTGCAAGGAAAATGTTAGAAATCTTGAAATTTTGTATTAGGTCTACGATAAGTTTGAAAATTATGCTGTTGGAAATTTTGCAACTCTTTCAAAGAATTTTTTTGAAAAAATTGAAAATGGACACTGATCGAGCTATCCATTTGAGCATTCATTTTGGATTGTGACAATATTAATACGTTGAATTTCCCTGACTTTTTCACAATAATTCATTCTTCCCTGACTTTTCCATGCTTTCCGAGTCCGGGGGTGCCCCTTATGTAAACACTGGAGGAAACAGAGAAACGTTCTGTAGCAAAATTTTGCCAGTTGTTTCTGAAAACAAACTTATGTAAATAATTTAGGTAAAAAATTATGAAGACAGTTATGTAAAATAAATTATGTGAAACGATTTATTGAAGCAACTGGCAGAAATTAGCAACAACAAAAAAGTTACTTTTTGTTTATCAAAGTGCAAAAACTTGCACTTTTTAAAATGTTGTATAGTCATGTATTATGATGACGTAAATTACAAAATCTGCATTAATTTATCATTTTCAGCCTAACTTTATTACTCCCAAAATGGCCAACTTTAAATTGACATCTTCTTGGTACAAGAAAGATCAATTGTATGATTTAATGGAGATAATAGAGGAGGGAGACTTGTTGGAAATTTACCGATGTTTAATTTACAATCATTGGGCAGTCTGCGTGGGTAAATCATGGACAATTGAAGTCGTCCATCGAGTCAGTAATAATGCCACTAGCCTGCAGTTGTTTTCTGGAAGCAAGAGCTCGAGCAAAGCATCTTACGGCATTGGCGAAATATTACAAGAGAAACTTCAAGATGTGCTCGGTAGTAGCTCCGTGAGGATCAACAATTCCAGAGACGGGACAACGATCGGTCCTCGAAGTAAGGAGGAGATTGTGTCATTTGCAAAAAAAAACAATCGGAAGTTCACGTCTTGGAGCATACGATGCGGTCAACAACAACTGCGAACATTTTGCCAACTTATGTCGATACAACAAGAACATCAGTGGTCAAGTGGATAATGCAGTTAAAGTTATAGCAGCGCCAGCTTTAGGGTTGATGGCTAGTGAAACGGCAATTAAGAATAGCATAGCAGAAACAAAAAGTAAATCGAAAAGCTACTACAGTTGGCAATAAGAAGAATGGACAATGCATTCCAACTGTGGCATGGATGAAATACAGGGTATTTTTGAACTCATGGTACAAACTCAAACTGGTGTTAGAGTGAACTAAGGTAAACATTTCTCACCATAGAACTTAGGGTCCAAAGGTCATTATTGAAAAGTTACAAGACACTGTCATTGGGCCATATCTGCTTCCTCCATGACTCAATGGTCAATCATTCCACATGACATCATTTTGGAGGAACAGTTGCCACAACTTTTGGAAGCTGTCCCTTAGGCAATTCGTAATGCCATGTGGTTCCAACATGATGGGGCCCCTGCCCATTTCAGCAGGGATGTGCGGCATTATCTTGATGCTACGTATAAGGCCCAATGGATTAGCAGAGGTAGGCCTGTTGCTTGGCCCCTAGATCTACAGATTTGTCATGTCCTGGATTTCTTCATATAAGGACAAATGAAGAGCGTAGTGTATGAGACTAGTGGACACACAAGAAGATCTTGTGGCCAGAATTGCGGTTGCTGCAGGCAATGTAAATGACATTTCGGGCTTTTTTGAAAGAGTGCGTCAATCAATGTGTCGCCGATGTGAGACTTGCATTAATTTTAATGGTAAAACGTTTGAGCATTTACTGTAAAACATTATAATAAACACGTAATTGTTGCAACATTCTGTGCCAACATTAATTCCATGTAAACCATTCTGTGCCAACATTAATTCCATGTAACTTTAATAGTGACCTTTGGACCCTAGGTTCGTTCTATGGTAAAAAATGTTTACCTTAGTTCACTAACACCAGTTTGAGTTTGTAGCATGAGTTCAAAAACACCCTGTATACAGTTTATACTGTAAACAGGGTGAGACACAGTACGTGTTCTTTACAAATTTCTCCTAAATACGCCTCCCATAAAGGGAGATGTGTTTCCATACATGGTACTGTCTTCAGACAAAAAATAAGTGGCAAAGCTAAATTTGTCGATGATTATCCACCGAGTAATTTTTTCTGGCATGGCTGGTTAAATTCAGATGAAATTAGGTCATCTTCTTAAAAATATCTGCTGTATGTCGTTATTGGCACCATAATACTTAAATTTGAATCTTAAGAGATGCCATGCATACAAAGAATTAAAAAATACTTGTACGAGTATAGTGCTTTTGCGGGTAGATTACTTCTGCACTTAAAATTTAAACTCTATACTGCTTCAGCTTATGTCAATATTTTTGTGGTTAATTGTAACACATTATTGCATGTACATGGCATTTTTGTGAATGTTAAATCTCAAGCTTGTCAGAGTACTAATTTTCCAAATGTAAACGTTTTCCAGCACAAATGTGCCAAATTTCCATTTTTTTTCAGCGAAAGTATGCACAATTTTCGACTGTTTTCGAGCAGAAATTTGTAAAATCAATCAACTGTTTTTGAGTACAGATTTCTAAAATGTTTAATTTTTCCAGGAGAAATTTGCAAACTTTTCAACAGATTTTAAGGACAAATTCGCAAAATTCTAAACCTGTTCAGATTACTAAAAGTAATAAAATGTGGGATTAATTGTAAGAAAAATGGATTATTTTATAATTAATCACCTCTTCATCAGATTTTACATTATGACGTTATTGCCTGAAGTTTCGATGAATTACCTCATCACCATTTTTGAGACAATTAATACCACATTCCATTTTTTCAATCTGGCATTTGTTCACACATTTAACAGGGCATTTATTTCCAACATTTAATGGCACATTTTATAAAACATTTAATTTGGCATTTCTTCTAACATTTAATCTGGCTATTTCAAACATTTCATAGCATATTTAATTGGAACTATTTTATAAACTTAATCTGGCAGTTTTTAGGCAATTTAATTTTACGCAATCTTTCCACTGAAGAAAGATGTAGTTTTATGTCAAAAATTGCAATTAAATATCTGATTAAAAACTATCTTTAAAAATTTCCATAGAAAAATATTTGGTTTATGGTCGATCATTATTTTGGCCACTTTGAAGAACTTGTAATTGGAGGTGTATGTCTGGTCGCCATAACAACAGCATAAAGGAGGGCTCGCGTTCAACAATTGTGGTCGGAGATGTCTGCGATTGATAAGAAAGGGAGTATAGGGAAATAATAGAAGAAAACGAGAAAACTTAGGAACCCAACATATACAAATTGACTGCAGGTAAACGCGTCAAATGCTTCAATTTTGGCGTGTTTTTATCAAAACCTGGCAATAGCCAGCACCATCTAGTGCCTAAAGGTGATTTTTTTAGCGTGTACACTCCCCCTTAAGCTGCTGTAACTTGCTATTTGGAACGAGCCATTACACGCGACCATCATCTATTCAAAACAGTGAACTACGTAATGCGCGTAACGCGTGTCTATTAAGATCAGCACACGTACGAATTTCACGAAAGCCTCATCACAACGAAGATGCGGTGCGGTGACCGCAATTTCCCTAAAATCAAGCTAACGTTAAGAGGGTCTACCAGCAGTCGCGAGGGTTTTGATCTCTCAATAGATCAAACTTCCCTGACTTTTCCTGGTTTTTAAACAAATTCTGCTGATCAATGACAATGTCAAAATTGACATATGCCATTGTTATCCTTGATTTTGCAAAATAAATGCAGGAAAATATTTAATATATTTAAAAATTTACTATTGGCACTTTTAAACAATTGTTGTATTCGGAAAATGTTGAAAGCTGTGCAAATTTGTACTTGGATTCACTTGGAAATCGTGCACATCTGTATTATGAAAAGCTTGAACATTTTGCGGCCCATTTTGCAATGCCCTAGATTTCTGCTTGGAAAACGTGGCAAATTTGCATAACTTGCCTCTAAACTATTAAAAATGTTGCGAATTTTCTCTCGGAAACCTCCGAGATTTCCTCATAATATGTACTGGGAAAATTTTAATAAGTTTGCAGATGTGCACCAAGCTAACCATTAATAAT
>JAQGAO010001486.1:0-24163 GCA_034697705.1 Ommatoiulus sabulosus
ATGACCTTGAACGTGACATTCAAGGTCGCAGGGAATATGGGTTCCGGATAGCTCATGGAGAACTCTTAAAGTTACTTTAAAGAATTATCTTCGTATCTGTTACCATTTTAAAGATATAATTTTTTTTCTTTGAGAAGTGACTTTAGCAATCACCCTGTATATATAGCCAGTGGTGGATCTAGATTTTTGGGGTCCTGAACCTTGAGCTTTGATGCGATGTCAAGGTTCGTCAAAAATGTCATGTTCAACTTCAATGACTTTTTAACGTTTTTCCCCATCAACTTTTAACATGTTTTTCCCATAAATGTTGACATGTTTGTTTCAAATCAATTTTGTATATGGTTATCCCAACAATTTTTTACATGTTTTTATCCTCATCAGTATTTACATGATTTTTCCCTTCGAAAAAAACAACCGAAAAATACGAAAAAATCCCGAAACTTTCACGAAAAACCACGGAATTTCCCAAAAAAAATCACAAAAATAACAATTGGAAAAAAATAAAATTCATCAAAAAATCCCGAAACTTCCCGAAAAACCACGAAAATTCACGAAAAATCACGAGATTTCATGAAATGTCACCAACAATTAAATAACAATTGGAAAACACAAAATTTCACAAAAAATAACGAAAATTCATTAAAAAATCAGGAAATTTCACGAAAAATCAAGAATAAATGAAAAAAACCGAAAATATTTCGAGGCACTTACGGGTTGTAGGCCTGGAGCCCTGGCTTCATCGTCTTAATGGTAAACCCGCCGCTGTATAGCAGTATATTTGACCCCTTTCTTTTTATGTGTTTCTAACGTTAATCCGAACAAGTAATTTTATCAAGTGCAATGCGAAGAATCGCATTCCCAAAAGACATGATCTCAACTTCTCAAGGATTGAACGATGGCAAACGGGAAACTGAGTACATGTACAGTATACTAACGGCTTGATTTTAAATGAGTTTGCTCATTCATTGTTGAACTCTTGCCATTTTAACATCAACTTCATTTGAAAGGATACACGCGAAAGTGTATTTGTCCATTTTCTCCAATGAATTAAGTTTCCGACGAAATTCTATATATAACTACACTTTTAGCTTCAATTGCGCCGCCATTGTCACTGAGGCCACTTTCATTAAATATTAATCATCAAAGGTCAATAAGAATTCTGCAAACTTTCAAACAACATGCTTTTTGGAGTGCAAATTATTAAACCGTTTTCAGGCATATACAGTAGGCCTATATGTATAATTCTTGAAATTTTTTGAATAACAAATGCATGTACTGTAGTATTATCATTTTATATCAAATGTATACAGCATAAGCGTAATTTTCGTTTTAATTGCCATGAAATGCGAAAACAAAAATCCTGATGCAACGATGCAATTCCAGGCAAGAACGTGGCACAGTTTCACATCTGTACTAAAACACGGACGTGTTATAAGCATAATTTAATTTTAAGTTTACAGACGCATTATTTTGCACATCATTGCAGCCCTTAAAACACAACATATACAGTGCATATTAAAAGACGTTTTAGTATTACACGCATTTAAGTTGCTATCGAGATACTCACATCAGAAAATTGTGGTATATTTTATCGCAAGATGCCTTTAGGTGCATCTTATAACTCATTTAACCAATCAAAAAAAAAAAAAAAAATTTGAAATGTGTAGGCCTACTTAAATCGAAATAGAGGGTTATTACAAAAGAATCTCGGGGTTTAAAAATATATATTTTAATAAGTATTACAGATACAATAGTAAATGACACCCCAAAAGAAAGGGGAAAAGTCAAAGTTTAAAATGCGCTGTTGCAAACATTACTTTAAACACCCAGGTGGAAGCACCAACTCAGTATCCAACATGGCGACTATGCAGCAGAAAGCGTTTTGTATGCTCGAATAGCATTGATAGGGACACACTTCAGCGTGTATGTGCCGAAAAATTAGACTACCAAATAGACGTGTGTCATGTGATGCGAGGATCTCAATGTAACATTTGTGATGGTATGATTAAAATAAACACTCGGTCATTTCCGCTTTCTCTTCATGTCTCATTTACTATTGTATCAGTAATACTTTCCAAAATATTTCTTTTTAAAACCCGATGATTCTTTTGTAATAACCCTGCATGTATTATGCAAAATGGAAGTAAATTAGAAGTGGCTCTCCTTTTCCAAAAAGTAGCACTAAGTAGTTTAACTTTCTCAGAAAGTTGATTATATATAGTCCACAAACGGTTGCGTGTAAAACCAATGAAGTGGCGCGGAGTCATTTTGTCGATAATGGTCAAGTATAATTGAATGGACACTAAACCTTCTGCCAGAGGACTTCGCGGATCGCCATTTCCTGCATTAAGCACCAAGATGTTGAGAAAATCCAAATAAAACTTTCGCATGGCTGACGTCAAATGGTCGATGATGCAAGCCTTAAGAACTTTCTCAATGACAATGCAAACTTGCAACTTCAAAGACAGGAAGGCGCACTGGTGAAAGCAATCAAATGAAATAAACCAGTGGCGATCCAGTTGCGGGCTGTTTTGTCTCGTTGCCAGAGCCCAGAAACGTCGTTGTCCATCGCCGTTTATGATTAATCATTGTCAGCAGCCCACCGGAACAAGTGGAAGATGGCTTTAAACTTCCATCCCCATTAGCAGGCCTATCTTTATTGGCGTGAAAAGTGTTTGGCCAATTTAGCAGTTGAATAATTGAGATAAACGAGGTCTCCTCTTATAACTCGGCCGCAACTCCTTGTCATGCCTCAAAAAATAAGGCTGGAGGTTGAGGAAAAGATTAACCGAATAAGAAGCTGCATCGCACCTCCATCATGGCCGCTAATGAAACTGTGGGCTTTCCTACATAAATAACATCCGAAAGGGCAGCAAGCTGTAAACGTGATGCTAAGTGGAAAATATAGCGCAGGAAAAATAAGATTAATAAGTGGCCATCACCAGGGAGGATGGCCTTTGCAGATTCGGTGAAAGGGAAGAGAGTCATCAATCAAAACAGTATTTAAGATAAGTCCCCGCAACTTTTTTTTTTCTTCCTCCATTTTTGGTTGAAATCAGCTTTGCTGCTTCGACGAGCGAATGAGTCGTATCGCGTTGGCATTGTTGGCATAAATGAAATATCGACAGGCAGATAAGTGGGGCTGTATGTTTGCCTTTGTTGATCAAGCACCGCTCCATTTCGCCAGGCATGCAGCGTACCGACCACACTTAAAAATAGAAAAATGTGCTAATCCCAAAAAGAGAACACCGAGTTTCCATATATCTACAGGCAGTCTTTGCTGGCACAAGAGGTGCCATGCCCGTGGGACTTCATCTCGGACAACGCCTTGTCTCTGCAATAGGACTGTTTGTCGGCAGCCAAATGCGCACGTTCCTTCGACATAACCATGTACTTGTTGATTTGGTTTTCATTTCTGCATATTTCGTTTAATTTTAACCTTTTAGACAGCGTTGTTTGGGTTATGTATGAGGCTTGTTCTTTATTTACCAATACGCGTTTGAACTGTGTATACCAAATGCTGTTTTAAAAAAGGTCTTAGGGTGAGAACACACTGAAAGCTTATTGCAGGCGCTTACCACTCGGCGTACTCTAGCGCCACCAAATGAGGGCGCGCCCAAAGAAAGCTTAGCCGAGTCCGGCTGAGCTTACAAGAAGCGCTTATAAGCTTTCATGAATGTTTTTAACATTCTTTTTTGGAAATCCGAAAGCAGATTTGTAAGACACAGAGTGGCACACAGATCACTATTGGTCAATAAGTGTAGACATCGCATCGATTGTATGCCGCCTACGTACCGTAAAAACGTGTCCCGCTCACATCGTGAGATGTTAATGCGCATTGTGGAAGGTTTTAGAAGTTCAAAAAAATAAAATATTTCACATCTGATGATTTTAAAAGGCACCTATAGGCCTACAGTTTAAACTCATGGCAATATACCAGGGCCTACTTCTGTTCTAAGCACCAGATGTAGCGAACGAAAGGCACGTACTTGTATTTTGTATCGCTGACTTTTAATTAAAGGGCTCTCATTTGCGCTGAACTGCACACGAATTAATGTCTGAATTCCTCGAAGACTTGTTGACGGCCGTAAATCCACTCGATGTGATTAAGCGATCGCTGTAAACGTTGTTCCCAAAGTGCTCGTCCACTGAAACAGCTAAGTCAATCAGCCGAGAGCCAACGCTTCGTGCAAATGTATGTTAATTGTGCCAAAAGAGAATTCCTGTTAATGCAATAATCTATAGAAGTTCGGTTAAAATAAAGGCAATGTCAGTTAACTCCTACAGTAGACTACAATTGCAGGAAATGAACTTTTGTAAACTGACATCAAAAGTTTGCTCCAGTTTTCTGCCATAAGATTGTTCAAGTATGGATGATATTCCTATCGATTGTCAACAAGTGCGAATGCTTCAACCAAGTAACGATTTCAGGAAATTGGTATTACAGTGATTATGGTGCAGAGTTGTAAATAAAGATTGATCCAACCCATGTTAAAAAAAGGAAAGAGTTAAAGGGATGCTAAAGAACATATGCATAAAATATAAATTTAAATGGACATTTTTATTAAACTAAAGTCGTACATATTTCTTAATTCTGTCTTCCGTGCAAACATAACGTACAAATTATATTAACAGCCGTATTGCTACCCGAAAAAAAATTAAAATAGTATAAAATACAAGTAACATGTACTTAAGTTATTACGTCAGACATGAAATTCTCAAATACATCACATTTTAAATTGAAGAGCAGAATTGAGATTATAAAAATACGTTACCAACAAGCTACCTAACATTTATGGAAATTAGTAAATCTTAGTAAAATACTGTATGCATGGCATTTTTTCTTTTCAAAGTTCACTCTATGATTTTGCGCAATATTGATTTTTCGAAGACCATTTCCAGTTGGGTCAACATGCGAGTGCTCAAAGCTCTCCCTGCATTATATAAAATCGCTGATATGGAAGGTTTAAATTACAGATCTACTTCATCCAGTTTCATATTTTGTGCTCCTTGGAAGCATGCAGCATGTATTTGAAAGTTGCAAGTATGGCAAGCTTACACTATATACTGGATCAATTTCTAAACAAATCATCAGCATTAACTTTTATTAAAGACTAAGGTTTTGATAATGGTGAAAAGTAGTAACCCGATTCACACTGTATAATATGCAATTAATTAAATACATAATATTAGAAAATATTCTAATTATATCATTATATAGGAATTTGTCGTCTTAAATCATGGGAACAAACAGAATTCATCAACATATATGTCCATAACCACAAATAGTCTGAGAACAATACATGTAGCCCACTGACAACCGAAGTTTGATGTTTTGTTGTAAAAAAAAGCATGTCTATTTTACCAGCATGTCTTTCCCTATTCCATACATCACATTCATCAGTCCGCAATATGTACGACTCTGACAGAAAGAATAGATAGAAGTGCGCAAACAGCTTATGCGAAAGCCAGCACGATGTCAATATTTCCATTTGTTTCAGAAATTACCCATATTTATTATCCTACGAAACCAATTGAATTTTAGATGAATATCATTTTATAGATTTATAGGAGTCCGAAATATCTGCTTCAGGGAATGCATTCTTATATTACTGCACTTTCCGCCATGCTTTGCCACAATTGCAATATTGACTATTATTTATAGCAGTAGAAACATGCTGAAACATGTAAGCTGCACACTAAAAATGTACATGTATATTGCATTCATGGTGGTCTCTCAAAATGCGTTCCAAACATCCAATCCTATTCAGGAGGAAATTGCAAGGAAACAACAAGAAGCATACATGATTTTGACCTTCCTTTACCAAATCCTGTCAAAATCGGAATCAAAATCATGTCAAAAGCATGCATGATTCGTCCAAATCATGTCAGAAGCATGCATGATACGTGAAAACCATGTCAGAAGCATGCATGACTCGTTAAAATCATGTAAGAAGCATGCATGATTCGTGAAAACCATATCAGAAGCATGCATGACTCGTCAAAATCATGTCAGAGGAATTCATGTTATTTTAAAAAAATTAAGATGTCTGCACGGCATGTTAAAAATAACCGTCTATGTACTGTATTATGAGTTCGAGGTATGTATCAAGTTTTTTGCATGCACGTAATTTATATTGTATACAGTGCATTTTCGTTATTCCGGACGTCAAAATACATGCATGCAGTTAAACTGCGCCAACAAATTGTTTTGGAGTTTATTGCTGCAAAATAATTCTGTGGTATATAAGAATTTAAAATTCCTTAGATAATCAGTGTTTCTAGATTTTGATGAGGTCACATTTAGCCATTGATAAAATAGATAAATAGATTATAAGAATCTCTGGTTGTTAGTTATTTAGAAATCTTTTTTATGGTGATCTGTTTAAAAATAGATCGTATTAAAATAGACTCGTGACATTAAATAGCACCCCAAAAGTTTTTGTAGTTTTGCACATTATATGCAGCACATTGTGATATAAAAGACGATATCCTTTATAAATATTTGGAAACGATGGATCAAATGCAAACTTTCGTTTAGCAAGTTAGGAATGGAAGAAAATAGCATGACCCCCGCATTTCCTACATTTTTATCCGAAAACAGGCACAGTTACACAGTACATCATAAGATCCCATTCGCCATTGCACATACATGTACGTCATCCGTAATAGGCACTCGTTTTTTTTACAGTTTTTATCCAATAAAATGATGATACACGTGAAACTCAATGTAGGCTACCTTATTAGCGTTAATCCTTCGTGCACTAAAAAAAGTCCGATTTTTTTTCAGGGTATCAGTCTGGTTTCAACTAAACCCCAGTAGAGTTTCCTGGCAAAGGTGAACCCGAAGGCATTGTCGCTGTACAATAAAAGAAAGTAAATTACATCGCAGCTGTTTTATCATCGCAAACCTTTAAGAGAAAGGCTAAAAAATGCCCTTGGATATATGTGGAAATCAGTCGGGTCTCATCTTCTCAACTTAACTCCATTTCGAACGAAGTGCAAAAAGTAGCTGCACCACCCTGCAGCAGCTAGCAAGTGTTGCATGGGTGGAAAGGGGCAATATTTCCATTTTCTTCGCAATCCAATTTCCTTGGCTTAAAAAGAAGCTTTCAGCGGTCAATATTACTGCTGCTAAGAAAAGCAGCTGGGGCGAGTGAGAGCAAAATAACAAATGCTTTTGAAGGAGATTGAAACGACCCACGCGAGCGTGGATCGTCTGATGCCGCCAGGAATCACCCCGAAAAAACCCTTAGAAATACATTCAAAAATGCATTACCGCTACAAAATACTTTTTTTGAAATTATGTCAAAATATGCTTACATTGAATAGACGAAGGAATTTGAAAGTAGCTCATGTTTACATTTTATAATAAGCTCACCGTTTGAATAAATGTATCTGGATGAATTCGAAATAACTATAAACCATACATTCTAATGCCGTGCATCATGGTGCATGCAGCATGCGAGGTATTTAAATATGCTTTTCAAATAACTTTCTTGGAGCTTAATAAACGAACGATTTGTATAAGATGTTAGTAAAATATATGTAGATATTAAATAACAATGTTTTCCTAACAAATTTAAAAGTTTTGCAAAATTGTATATATACTGTATATACAATTTTGCAATTGTTTGCAAAAATTGTATAAGATGTTAGTAAAATATATGTCGATATTAAATAACAATGTTTTCCTCTATAAAAAACATATATATTTTGCAAAACTTTTAAATTTGTATCCCATACCTTACTTATATACCATGTACATCAAAAATACTCTACTTTAGAATCCGGTTAGTTAAGATCAAATTAAGCGGTTGCCTCAACAGTTTATTCTAAGTTTCATGTAATGATCTACAAAATTATCAAATAAAAGATACAACTAAAGCTTACTGATTGCAAAACTAATATGGATCTGTGATGAACAGTTAAAAATAATTCTTCTAAAAACTATTTCTGTACCGGGAATACAAAGTAACGCATTGATGTTTCATATATTTACAGGACATATTTGAATCGATTAAGTACAACAATTTTGTACATCCCAATCAAAAATTAAATTGTCTCAACATGCTGTATGATCATTTGAGTAGGCCTACACTGAATAGTGTTAACATCTGAAAATTCGGGTTATTTTCAACCTAAAGTTGCCATAAATAACCTGCCAATACTCCAATCAAACAACGTGCATGCATTTACATACAGTATGTATTTCAGGTTTCTAAAGATAGCATTTCCAATTTTATTTTCAGTTGGTACATCGCCAAAACATGCTTTCCAGGCACCATAACTTCTTTTCTTCAAAAATGGTGGAACTTCCTTGACAACACCTTAGTAGCGTTCATCGTCATGCATTATTGTTGTATTACTGTCCATTGTATACGTCCGAATAATGGGCTCGAAGTATTTCACTGGTAACGAGATGTCCACCAACGGAATGTCGCGAGACCATTACAGAGAATTGCCATTATTGTCATTCCTTAGCCCCTGTCCAAGCCTGGATGATTTTCTTGCCAAATCAGACATGTATTTATTTTTGGCCCATATCTCCCATCGAGCTAATTAGGCATGCAGTCATTAGGCCCGTTTTCGGAAACTTGCCAGAGCTAATCCTCGAAGCGTGGAACGTGTTTCCTTAGAAGCTGATAAGGCATATTCAATAATGAATCATCCAGAGAGGCAATTAATAAACGTTCTCCGAATAGTTCTAGCGAGGATGCTCGACGATAAATCGCCAGTGCCGAGGAATTATCATACCAACATCTTCTGGTTTTCTGGATGGACATGGCAGTAAGACAAACTTACAAGAGTGCAGAATGATCCAAATTAATCAATGGCAATGTAACACTAGTTTATGATATAATCCATTTCCTCATATGCCAGAAATGGCTCGTTACTCTTTGTTTTATCCAACATTAATGGAGTATTAGATTTTCCACAAACATTACGGTAATTTTTCTCACTAAAACTTGATGGATTTTTCGGCGCTGGAAAGTTCCCAAGCAACAAGTCCGAGAGAATCATGCTTAAACTTGCGTGCAAGTTTAAGTTAAGTAAAGGAAAACAAAGCAATATAATCTTGTTGATTTTCGTGGGTCTTTTGTTGGATTCATGCAAAACGTGCAAAAAATTCGAGATAATAAATTTGAATCTTAATTTTTAGATAAATCAAATTAATAAAACAAAACGAGTTTTTATGCGCCCAGCCGGTGCACATGCTCAGATAAGAAACAATCTAACCATTTGAAAAAAAAAATTTTTTTTTTTTTCAAATAATTCAAGTTGATGCAATTACAGGTTTTTCTAAACCTGAAATCAGTTTCATATTTTTCTTATTTATGAGTCAAACCAAGAATAAAAAAGAATCGAGTACACATCGTGTTAAAAGTTAAATATTTAGTAAGAAAGAAAATATCGAAGACTGTTCATTTCTTGAACATTAAATAACGAAACTATATAGTGTTAGTTAAACAAAGAAATTAAAATATTAACGAAGGTCTTACATTATTTAACATAACGTAACAGTAAATTCCTGCATTTATTAGAATTTGCTTATACATGTACTCCTACGAAATTTAATGACCCCATTATTCTTCCAACCCGCTGCTAAAAGTTTCCATCTTTTGTTAATTAACAAATTAATTTTTGATTAGCTTGACGTTGAATAGCTTTTATGCCTCAAAGCCCAAATGCTGCATTCATCGACAGGAGCTTTTCAATGGAAGAGTAATATAAGCTGGACTGATTAGTATTTCACAAAGAGGAAATCCGATTTTTAAAAAATTGGACAAAGGATGAAAAGCTTAATAACGCGAGGGTTATGGTGAAAAGTTGATTGAATTATATTTGGCCGGAATGTAGGACGCGTTTTAAACGAATTTTATGACAATGAACCAACGCTATGAACACAAGCATGTTTTCGAATATTTATAAACATCTATAGCTGTGTATTTAATACATGGTTCTGATCAACACCAAGTTAAATGGATTTAAACTTGGATTTAAATGGAAACTGGTGTTTAGATAAATAGATATTGTCTAAAGCAATGCGAATATCCATAATAATGTGTTTAGAATTCAGTTTGTATTTATGTTAACTTACAGATGTATTTTATAATAGCGAACTTCGTTGATTTAGTTTATCTGATAATTTGAATGAGGACATTTGCATCATTTGCTTCTTGTATGTTTGCACCCATGCGTAACACCGCTACATTGCAGGGAAGCTCGATTCCTAAAACAAACCAGGTCCTAGAGATAATGTAGCGGTGTTACGCATGGGTGAAAACATACAAGAAGCCCAGAAGTTATTTGTTTTGTGGCAATCGATAATTAAATGTTGCGAATGAAGCCATTAAACTAATCTTTCGACGCCCTACAACTTTCTAATTGATGTTTCTTTGTAGTTTCACCGTTTAAGACATAGGACCTAAAGGCCCTTGAAATGGGCCTAGAGGCCAAATGTCTTAGGCGTCATTGCATTCCGCACCCTATGGTTACTATATGTCCCCCATATCCGATTTTTATACTTGAACCCATTCTGTTGATTTTTGGGGAGGAAGAGACTTTTTACTCACGCTGTATACAGTACATGCATGTAGCTATAAACAGAATATGTAAAATGGTGAAAACTTGGAAACATATTCCTGCACGTCATAATGTAAATATTTGTAAAATGTTTTCTCATAACGAGGATAACTCATTCTGCCTGAAGCATGTTGTTTCAAAGGACGGATTTAAATTGTTTTAAATTTCAACATATATGGTTATAATGTACTATACATGTACGTGCTACTGCCATTGAAATGATGCAAATGTCCTCATTCAAATATCAGATAAATTAAATCAACAAAGTTCGCTATTATAAAATACATCTGTAAGTAAACATAAATACAAACTGAATTCTAAACACATTATTATGGACATTCGCATTGCTTTAAACAATATTTATTTATCTAAACAGCAGTTTCCATTTAAATCCACCTAGCCACTGCAGTTAATTGATGTTTTGCCAATTAAAGTGATATGGTAATATTGCTAGGCATAAAATCTGATTAAGATGCTAATCTTTTAATTCGACAATTAACAAAAGACGCATACGTCCGAGAAACTAATGGCAACCAGAAATCTGATTACTTAAATGAAGAGAATAAAAGATATCAGAAATGCAAGCAACTTTTAGAAAGATAAACTGTAAACGTGGGATTTAGCACACCTGTAATGCCACCGTTTATCAATCGAGCCATAAACTAATTCTCAAAAAAATCGAGATTAGAAAATAAACCATAAATCTCAGCGGGTACCCAACCAAAGCTGCAAATATGATAATAAAGAAAGTTATTAACAACAACTTGAATCAAGCAAACTGAGCGGAATTTTTTAAAAAAATTCTTCAGTTGGAAATATTGCAAATGCTGACGATGCACAATACTATTAATTTAGTTGGTTAAACAAATCATCACCTTCATTCATGTCGCACATACACTGTAAAATGTCCCCTTTTGAAATTGTATTACCCAACAATCCTTTTAAGGGAAAACTAAAACTATTGTACAGTATGTGCAACGACTACTTCATTACTCCATACAAATTACTACTTCATTACTAAATAATGACAATAAATCATCTAAAAATAAGTGTAATAAAATAATATGTATAATGAACATATGACATGGAAAAATTCCAACAACCGAGTAAGGTGGCTTAGAGGTTAGCAGTCTCGTCTTACATTCGGTGGACCCAGGTTCGATTCCCGGCCGGGTCGGCTATCCTCGATTGTGGTTTTTTCATGGTTTCCCACAATTCCTCCAGGCGAACGCTGAAATAATTCCTATATTAAATCGGCCATCTTCCATGACCGTCTTCCTATCCTATCCCACCCTCCTCATTAAAGTCCCAAATACGGGGCATATAACTAAATTGTGATGTTGGGGTCAATCATGACCAGACTGCTTAGTCTGACTTAATTTGTATAATGATCCCCCCTGCCAAATGTTATTAGGTACTGACTGCAGGGCAATGAATTCAACTGAAAATATTAATCTATGATAACGAAATTCGATATGGTCGGAATATTGCATAAGCAGACTAAACATGGCTATCCTAAATACACCGTTTATGCAGATGTTTAAAAATTATAGGTACAGTATAAAGTAAATTTGAAGCTTTGCAAAAAAAAACTTGATTCAGAATAGCGAGTGAATAGAAAAGCTCTTCATACTCGTATTATTTCCGCTGACTACACATTTATTGGATTTAAAAAAAAAAACAATTGACATCTGTTAGTTATTTTACTTTCTCCCACCCTTTGGAAAACAGAGTTTGCATATAACACGCCAGATAAAAAAAACGATCAATGTAGGATAAACGAAATGTTGAACAGAGATGAAAAATGTACAATTTGCAAAATATTGCATTCTCAAAGAAATCTAAAGTTAGCTAGTATTTTCCCAGATTATTTTTTATCCCTTATCACGTTACTTCTATAAACATTTTGTTGGTGTTGTAATTTTTAGACATTTACTTCTTAAAGAATATAGTTTCCCAACATATTTCAAATACGAGAATGGACCCAAAATGTCACGGAATTGGGCTAGTGCGCGGGAATCACTTGCAGTATTGACCAATAGCCGTTTGTGACGGTGACCAGCTGAGTGCCCCTAGTTTCGAGTTACATACACAGTCTGTACACGTGTCAAGAAAACAATTATTTGGAAAATAACCAGCTTAAATTTCCATACTAGTCAGAAGTATGTGTATTAGTACACGTGTCAAGAAAACAATGATTTGGAAGATAACCAGCTTAAACTTTCATATTAGTCAGAAGTATGAGTATCAAGTTAAAATTTTCAAACCGACGATGTATAGGTTATACTCGCTAGCCGCTAGATGACGCCAATGCAAACAGCTGAACGTAAGTTTTCCAGCTTGCGCAATTGAAAACTTTATGGCCCATAATATGATCGTTTGGAAAATGTGGCAGAAATGTCACAACTTAGAAAAACGTTTTGGACCTCCAAACGCTGACTTGGTTCTGTCACGAAAAGTTTAAAAATGCTGACATTACAGATTTTTACGACGCCACATTTTGACAATTTAATATTGCTTCTTTTGATATCATCTGAACCCTGCTCGCCGATCACTATCAATCCAGAGAATCACCCTTGGACGAATTCCATAGGGATGGAATATGGTTCAATATAAGTCATTTCTGACAAGTGGTCTACATGATTCATGATCTACGACAGGGCTAAAAACAACTTCTTCATTTTCAATTACTTTTACAATCAACTTCGTTTCTTAGTCGTTTAGAATCAATGGTATCGTCTATTTCCCTTCGGCAGCAAACAATATGATCTACAGCACTAAAGGGACTTCCTATAAACCAGTTAGAAAAAGTTTATACATGTATTTGAAAACTGTCAATTTGCCATTCATTTTGGATGAACTGGAAGTTGGCCGAGTGCCTATTTTATTTGTCGAAAAATCAAATTATTGCTATCAACATTTTTTTTGCAGCATAACATCTTGCTTGGACTTTGACAAACAGCACTCAAGCGAGTATACTGTCGATTGTAACGAAGTGATTTATAAGCTATTATGATGCTAGTCATTATTCTGTGAAAAACATTCAGAATGTCATTTTAAGTTCCAACAAGGAGATTTGTAAAACTTAAGTATGAGACAGAATTTTACTAATGTTAAATAGCTAGGAAGCAGAGATAAACCGAAAAAGTGTTTTATAATGATCTGGTAGCCAATTTCAGTTTTGCGGCACAGTAACTTAACGAAATCATCATTCAACTCACCATATAACAGAAAAATGATGAATGGATAACAAAACTCATCTTAAACGAGTCAAATCGCCATTTCAAATGTAAGCTAGCAACGCATGGATATGGTGGTAAAATATTAAGATTTTAGGATCAACATGAACACATTACTACCACATATAAATAATACTTGCAAGATATTTCCGCAATGAAACAAATGCAAAAAATAAAATAAATCAAGACATTTCCGGTAAATAATAATTTCTGAAAAATGCATTTAATAGTAATGTTTTATAATTTCATCGAATCAAAAAAAGCAAAGCGCCACTACGTTAGAAAATTACTTTAGTTTTTCTTAAAATATCCTCGTAGTTGTGCAATGGATGCACGCTGTTGTAAAATATAAATCAGTGAATCATGCCACCAAGATAATATGAGGTAGTTTAGAGCTTTAATTGTATTAATAAATAACTTCCATCTGAAACAATGAAGCTCAAAATAGCATAATAGTTAAGTCATATTTAATGAACAACAATTCAAACAATGCAAATTTAACCAAACAATGATAAGCTAATATTTGGATTACCGGAAGGCTGAAATATGCAATATAACTTTACTGAAACAGTAATGAAATCATTAATTTCATATTAAAATCCACCCACATTTTGTTGCTAAAATGTAGGTTGCAAAATGATTTTGTATAGCAAAAGGGAAGTAAGAAAATATGTGCGAAAAATACACAGCCATTTTCTGATTCAATATTTGAGTTTCGAACATCACCTGCATCATTTCTGGCTAGACAGCGGTTTTTCTTGTTACAATTATTGAACAGATTATCTGACCTCATGCTTTTCTGACAAGAATATTGTTAAAATAGTGTGATAATAATTGTAAAATAAAATAACTACTACTACTACTACAACAACTAAGATAGAAACACTTTACGGAATCAATATTCTATTGATATCTGAACAGAAACATTGCCAACATTCATTAGGACAGTTAATGTAATACATGTATACATGAGGATGAAAGTAATTTTGAAAAAATTGAAGATTGGCAGTTAGCAACAAATATGAATTTCATATGGGCTTCAAATAATGCAAGTGGGAAACACATAAGTGGGAAACACATAAACACAAGTCTTCTCGTATAGAAGACTTGTCAAGTTGTTCATTTGCAAATAATGTATCCAATTTAGAAGATGAAGCAATTCGGTTAAGCCAATAAAGTCAAACCCAGCTGCACGGGATAATAAATGTTGGAATGAAACCTTAGATAGTGTAAAACGATGATATACTGTACATGAAGGAAATAATATCTTCGATGGCGACCTTTCCAACTGAGTATGACACGAAATATATTGATTCGGTGAAGAAAATGCTGCACCTCATCGATTTTGCACTAAGCAAATTTCAGACAAGCTAAAGCCAAAGCTATCATCAAATGGGTTTTTCAAAAAGTATTTCGAGCTATACCGTAGAAATACTTTAAATGCAACGAAGAAATCGTCGTAATTTGTGATAAACATAGACCGGCCTCTGATTTGAATTGAGGTTCTTTAATACTGAATTTCTTAATGTTTAAAAAGGGACATTGGATTTAAATATCGAGTAAAGACATAGAAAACAGATAATAAATTTGACTATTTAAATATGAGCTAGATTGTAAGCTAGTTTATTGCTCAGTGAACCACTGAATATGACAAGATATAAATTGCGATATTGTCATAAAATAGCTCCAAGATTAAGAACAAACGTTAATTGATAGTCTGGTTAACTTATATGGAAAACTCGTTGTGCCCATTGTGCCATACTTTTCCAACCAAATGCATGACCTGACTTTTAATGACATCAGGTATCACGTAATAATAAAAAATGCAATTGAATTGAAATACTTTTGCTCTCATTTACTGGCGAGTAGCACGAGGGACCGTTGAAATTACATTATGTTGTTTCAGTGAACCCATATCCCAAGACAGCTATGTATGAAATGCAATTTTATAAATGGAACCTTTAAGGAATGTTAATTAAAACCCCTACAGTATAATAATAAATGCATAAATCATCCCGTTTTTTACAATTTTCACATGCTGCAGAATGTTCAGATAATTTTGAATGCATAGCAATGCCAACATTTTGTTCAAAATAAGCTTTGGTTTATCATTTCACGTGAAATGCATTCATTCAATCATGGCCCTCGCATCCTAAATCGGGTCCCGAGGCCAGAATCTTTGGCGGGCCCTCTACTCCAAGGCTCCAGGCTTGAGCACTGTTGAAAAACAATGGTGATTTACTAAGATATGCAACCTTTCTGATGATAAAATAACCAGAAACTGCAAATACTGCATAATTTTTGCATGTAAAAATCGAACTGCTCATTTTCATAAATTGATTATTGCGTAAAAATGTTCCCTAATGAAACAAACTTTCCCCTTAAGGGCCGGTTGCACCAACTTAGGTTAAAATCTGAGGTTTACTAACCTTGGGTTAAAATTTGACACCAGGTTAACCTTCGGGTTAGATGTTTGTGCTGCACCAATTAACTTTTGAGGAAATAACCCCAAGGTTATGGAACAGATGTTTAACCTGCTGGAAAATTGTGCATCCTGGCTTCACCTGTCTGTGTGATGAGGTGGTGTTGCATGCTTAATTCCTTAGCTTCATCAGATTCATCTGTAGTGTCCGCCATGTTGTTTTCCTACTAACCCGAGGTTAACCTTGCCTACTGTCTGGGTTAACCTTTCTCTTAATTTTTTCTCTAACCCGTGCTTGTGCAATACAACGGTGGGTTAACCTAGAGTTACACAGTAGGTTAACCCTAGGTTATTCTTAACCTCTGTTGGTGCATCCGACCCTAAGAAGTTTGTTTTCAGCTATCATAATTTTAAGCAAAGTCTAAGTGCAACAAAGGATTACCACGAATATCACCAAATGAAAATCCCTTCAAAATGGATTTTTTCCTCGTGCGAATGCTGTTGAAAGGGTAGGGTATATAAAATGGTCCTTGCGTACTCAATCACGTACGAAGGCAGTGTGAACCCGCATAACAAGGACTTAGCTATAAATATATATCGTTAACAAGTTTGTGCCAGGCAAGGTGACCTTTCTGGCGCACTTCACTTTATTATACCTCAAATTCAATTAGAGATATCTGAAATTGCTCGGTTCACTCTTAAATGGCAGAACCAAAAGAAAGAAGGGAAAAATGGGAAGCAAAGGCACGGAGCCTTTGAACGCCTAGCAATCCAGCCGAAATTTAATTACCTTTAATCGCGAGGAAATGGGCTCTCACATCCGCTGCATCTTACATAACGGGTGCGAAAATAACACCTCCGGCTATGAAAACTCCATCCAAATCTCGCACCGTATCGCCTTTCCCCCCTCATCTTTTTTATATTTCTTAGTTCATTTCAATGCTTTTGTTAATTCAATCGATAACTTGTCGCGAGGCATCAATTGCGTCGCATTCGGATTCAACCGAGGATGGTGCAGCGTAGAGCAGATGTTAGTACTACAAGAATCCCAAGCATGGAACGTGCAATGTTATTGAAATAAGAAATACATTTACATTTAAATACCTTTAGTTAGTTTTGATCTCCTCGCGGCGTTTTGCATCACCGACCAATTTGAAAAGGAAGCTGATTTGGAGAAATGCGCTTTTGCATTAAAACTCCCACGCTCAATTGCTGCAATCTCCATGTAGTTTTTTTTAGTAGTTTGTAACGAAAATTTTATATATTTGTATTTTTTTTTCCTAAAATGTTTGAAAAGTAGTGTATTCTTCAACATGTTTTTGATGACAATGAATCATACATGAAGCCAATGCATTATAGCCTACATGTATCATTTATAATTATTTATAACGTAACTAACTCTAACGACGAATACAGTATACTGGTATAGTTTTAGGTAAAATTATAAATAGATTCGTTTAACAATAATGAATAAGGAAATTTCACATTTTCAAATAATTTTAAATTAAATCAATAACATTTTGAAAATTTAAATTATTAACAAAAATATTTTAAAATTTTCCATACAGTAAGTTAATTCCTATAGAGGGCGCTTCTTAAAATTGAAATGTAGTAAGTAAAATTAAAATTAACGATTTTAAAGTTTAAAAATTTGAAATTTGCAATCGCTAGCTATTTCCCTTTTTATCCATAGGAATAGATAACTTATTGTATCCTTGGGCTTAGCAATGTTCCATGGTAGAATTTTAATAATGGTATTGCACGTTAAAATCGGCATATTATGGAACGTGTTCAGCATGCTAAAAGTCAAGAGGGTTTCACCTTTCAGCGATTCCCTCCATGTTGTCCATACTTTTACCCTGCAGTTTTCCTGACATGCCTTTATTCGGTGAGCGTGGACTTGCCATAAGAGCCTGTCTTCCGACTCAACTCCAGAGCAAGAAAGCCCTTGGCCAAGCAGACAAATAGAGCTGCTTGATAAAGAATCAGTTAACTGCCAACCCATATAATCACGGCGTAATCGGCGATGGTATTTCACCAAATTATCAGCCATAAAATCTTAAAAGCCCTGCAGATGGGTGCTGGGGCCGAACTTAATGGCCATCCGGTTGATCTTAAGTACCGTCGCACGAAGACTAAGATGGACGCTCGAGGATAACGGAGCCAATCCCGTTCAATGATGGGCCGCAAAAGAAAAATCCACTCTGACAGAGCGTGTCCTTAAAGGCCGAGCGAGTGTACTAATTTTCGGACGTAATATTTTGGCACATCGTTCATACCGCTTTTATGGATGCTCCTAATGGTCCATTCTAGCTCTCGCGAGCCATTGCACGATGAAAATCAGATTATTTACGTTAGCCTGCAGGAGAAATGGCTGCTATTGCTCAACATGGCAGCCCCTGGATCTGCATAGAATTGATGGCTACGATGCCAGAGAGGAATGTATGAGCTTATGGAGCTCAATAATAAACTCGTTTATTAAAGGATCACATAAAACACGCTCGCGATTGCTTCATGGGATTGGCATTTACAGGATGGAAATAATCGCTTTTTCCCCATTACCGAATTCTCGAAAGACTCGCGCGTTATCTACGTCTCTTAAAAATATTTCCGATTTTTTAGAAATTCTATTCCTATCCTCCAGCATAGAAACGGATGCTAGCCTATATATTGTCTCTCAAAATTTATCCAAGTATTCCGACATTAATCAGAAGTTAATTAACTAAAAGATATTACCAGACTATTCGTGAAATTTCTCAAAAGTTTCAATTTACCTGAAACAAACAAATATGTATAATTCTCCCGATCATCTCCAATGTTACCTAATGTCCGAACTTGTTGCATTCTACATGTACTTGTTACCTCATACATTTACATTTGAAATTGTCAAATTATAAATTTACTCGGATTTTACAAATTTCCTATTTTAATACAATGCCAATGGCAGCATGAATATACTGTATACCAGCATCGTTAATACATGTAATAACAAGTAATAAGTCCTTTTCTTCCAATTCATTAGCATATACAATGCACATGCTTTGTAAGTTATCAAAATTGTACAATTTTCTAGTTATTACCCGAAATTTGTACTATATTTAAACTGTTAACTAATGACTCAACATCTCCCATAATGTAACATTGTTGAACAGCGTTTTATAATAGATTCCTAAAGTTTCATTTTTAAATCCTGTTTTCCAGAATCCTCTACCATCTTTCCCAGGATTGTGAGGTTTCTAAGAATTTCAAGGGTTATTGATATTTTAAAATCCTGCCGATGCCATACATTTTTACACCAAAAACAACTATAAAACCAGACTAAAATTTGCAACAATGCAAGTTTTCCTAAGTTGTTTTGTTACATGTATGTTTTTTAGCTTTCAAAAATACCATATATTTACAAGTACACGCATAAAATAAACAACACTAGAAGATTATGATATATACTATGATAAACTATAAAATACCCTACATCATAACATATTATGGGATAGGATATCATCCTTAAGCTGATACAAACAGTAGATGAACGAGACATTCAACTGTATTTAGCTTCAACTGATTCATCATATCAAGAGAGCAAAAGTTCAGGCTTTTATTACAAAGCCGTCTCACATTTTTTATTTATTTTTAAAAGAGGTTTCTTAATACCTATGTACAACATTTTGTAAGACCCAGATGCTATTAAAAGATTAGGTAAAGAATGAAACAGAAACAGGAAGATTTCGTGCCTCCTATACGGAAGTAAGACGTCATCACTGTGGAAACTGCTCTGTAACAAATCTCCGCAATAAACCATTTTCTAGAAATTATCACACGCATTTCTATCTAGACTCTAGAGTAATCCTCTCCAAAACTTGCTATTGTAAAATTTAAAAAGTTGAAAGAAAACATTAGATTCTATCCGAAACCAGCTTGGCGTGCTGCTATAATATTTTACAAAGATAGTTTGGATAAACTACCATATTTTTCCAAATGCGATAGTCAAATTTTGTTTAAATATCCGCGCTACTATACCATCAGAATATTTTGTCAGTACATGTTGATTTGTAAGTTTATTCCAGTTTTATTATTAATACATGTATATTAAATATATTGATAGAGTGTATCTACATGCAGTACGTCTATGATAAATAATTTTTAAAAAATCAATCTTTTCATCTTTTTCTATTTTTGTCAAACATGAAATAAACTAACTGTATAGTTATCGGATTGAACTCATAGATCAATACTTTTCATTAGTAAATGTACATTTAGCTAGATATCTATTCAAAATATCAACTTATAGGGGATCGATATCAGATTGACAGAGCATGAATAGAAAATTCAAAAAAGTTTGGTTGCAAAATTAACTACCTTCATGAAATTACTATTTTGAAATTCAATCGCAAACCCAGTTGTGATACTTCGACTAGTTTCTCAGAAATGGTGAGATAGGCATGCAATTAAAATGTGGAAATAAATACTTAAAGTATGCATGTCGTTTGCATTAGCTACAACATACAAGTAAGCAGAAACATAATCAGCTAATAAAATCCTTCTCATTTAATTAGAAATTTAATGCCATATTTTTTATATAAAAATTTAGAGTAATGCCCGTTACTTGGCAAAACATTCGAAACTTTCTAACTCTGGAGATGTGAGACTTTCGGTAAGAAAATGTAAAAAATGCAAGCCCAGCACCGTTAACTGATTACGGACAACCGAATGTACTCGATTTTGCATTGTACAGGACATGCATTCAGAAAGGAGATGTAAAAAAAACCGTTTTATATGCCTTTGAACTTGAGAAATTGCAAGGACCATATTAAGGCATGCATTTCCGCTAGAGTCGCATCGTGGCACAATGGACGTGACCGAGTTAAACTACAAAATCGTGTCAATACAGTAAACATGCCTTCTAACACGAAGATGGTTAAATCAGAATCCGATGGAATTTTTTTTAAGGCTGCAGGCTGATGCAACTTTGGGATCGATAGAAACCTCTCATGGTGCAATGCACAAAGGCGAACAATGGCCAAACAGTTATTCATCTTTTTTGAAGTATTTATTCCCCACAGATGGCAGGAGCAAATCAATAGTCAGAAAGATTTCCAGCCTCGGGGCAAAATATCATTGAATTTAAATCAGAGCCATGCACGATTCGATCACCGCACCAGGGCAGAAAAATATCGAAAAAAAAAGAAATCGCAGGAATGAAAATAACCAAAAGAAGGCCATACGTGCATGTGGCCTTCCACTGAAGTACGGACCATACTTTTTAATAGTTTTTTATTACAACAATATACGAACTCATAATGGTTGGAGAATTTTTCTCATAGGACAAGTATTCACACTTTGCTTAACTAATGTTTAATGTAATTAACTTTATATATTTTACAAAATTCAGAAGTGAATCAAAATGTACACTTATTTACATAATTTTAAAGAAACTGAAAATGTAAAATTTTCCAAATAGCATTATATAAACAATCCATCATGATATCATTATAGAGAAAAATTTAATATTACAGTATTTGTTAAAATAACTCATTCTATGACATGCGATTTTTAAAAAAGCAGACTATATTTGCGTGTGGTTCACCAGCAACAGGTTAAAATCAATGTCTAATGCTTATTCTACAAGAGCACACATCAGCATATAAACACTGCTTGAGGATTTGCATTATGTTTAGCAGCAGTATTTATTTCAAAAATTAATCGGGTGACGAACAGAAATTAAAAATAAACGTTCTTGGTATATGGGCGACCATTTCAACTCTCTAAAATATGATCACGTGACTGGAAGAAGATTCTTGAAAAACTTGAAAATTCATAAGTTAATAACTACATGTACGACACAAAAATGAAAAATCTTTGCTGTATGCGTCTCTGAGCAAAAGTACCGGAAATGCTATTTCGGTACTTGGTTTCCGCTTAATAGGCTACGAGATGTCATACCCAGTTGTTATAATAGACTTCATTTTCGATCTACTCAACTTTATGAAGAACGTTTCTGTTATGGTGTCCAGAGCCAGGGTGCACGAAAGGTTATCATGGTTTGTCCAACAGAAAGGTTTATTTTTCCATTCTTAGCAAACATGTAAAATGTATATCCTCGCAAAGTTTTGATTATCTAAAATATTAAAAAAAGTATCATGACTGGAGTAAGGAATTTTCCAAAATTAAATGGAAATTTTTAGTTTTGTATAGTACTACTTTTATGTATGTTTTTTCCAAAAATGAGTCGGCTTGACAATAAAAATGTCATATTACAACTGACATTAAAATTTTATGGTTTTCCAAAGCTACTTCTCAAACGTTGGGCCATGGATTCATTCCCTTCTTCGCACGTGCCCGCTCACTCATTTTCAGATCCATATACATGAACACGTATAGCCACGGTGACCTTAAATAATCTCTGCAAACCACCAACAAACAAGCCAATACCATCATGAGCTCGCACCTCTAACCTCCGCCAAATGGAGCACTTTCATCCCAAAAAACTGCAGAAAGACACGCCCTGCTGACAGCACTATACCCACTTCACCGCGTTTTAAAAGACTTGTCTCTAAAATTTAAAATTAGCAACGTTTACTTCAGCATCCCCTTAAGTGCTTCCATCCTGAAATTCCAAACAAAGCAGTTGTGCAGCGCAGCGCAGGATCCTCGCTGCACCCTGCACGGGCCTTAAATACGAGGTTCTTAATAGGATTAGCGTTGGCAATGGATGAGAAAGTCCTTCATCCGGTAGCTGCACAATAGCTGTAACCATTCAGCTTACACCCACTCCCTGCATAAGCCCCGTAAGCCCGTAGATCTTCAATTTACTTAAGGTTGAGTGGGTAAAATGCCTTCCGCACAAAGCAAAATTTTCATTCTATTCAACGAGGATCAAGTTAACTGGATTCCAGCAACGATTCAATTTCAATGAAATAAAGACGCTGAGGAAACCTCGACGGAGGGAACGTCCCCGCAGATTCCAATCTGAGACACTAATCGATTTTGATCCAGGCTTTGCGTGAAACAGTCAACTGAGGGCAAAGTTTGCATTGCCAGACAATTATTACCGAGAAGCCATCGTGGCCTATAAGAAGAAAAAGAAAAAAAAACACCTATTCGTGTCTACATTTTTATTCTGAGATGAATTCCCATGGAACAGCACGTGTCAATTGACATTCATCCTCGCCAACAAAGGCACCGGGATAATGAGATGGGTCCCGAGGTTTGACACAATGGCAAGACCTTGGCTGGCCCGAGAGACATTTTGTCAAAGTGAAATGGCAGGCCTAGGTGACTATGAAAGAGAACTTTGACATTCGATCTCATCTTCGGTGACAGGACACCAACTTCGTCGAGTAAAACTTTGCGGTTAGAGAAAGCAACAGGACGATCTGGCGCTTAATGTCATGAGGTAAAGGATTATAACGGAAAATTAGATTAGAAGGATGCCATGAAAACTCGGGTAGTTATATACTATGAAATTCGGGAAATTATCCAATTGGAAACCCTGAAAAAAAATATGTAAATAAGTGCCCTTTTTTAAACCACAGTATGCAATCACTGAAAGCTTAGGTGTCATGCATAGTTGCCTGCCCATTTAGAAACCGGGGGGCACTGCATCAATAATACCTTAGATCAGGGTTTGTTAACCTTGTCATCATCATGGACCACTTGCAATATTTAAACAATCTGACGGACCCCTTACAAACTTAATTGTAGGACAGGTTTATTATACAGGGTTTCCCTAGAAATTTCATATTCAACTTCCCTGACTTTTCCCTGCCTTTTTCAGGTTTGAAAGAAAATTCCCTGACCAATGTCAACATGAAAAATTGGCATAGTTTCCAAATTGACATTGGAAAATATTTTTTTAAATTTACTAACGACAATTTTGAAAATTAACATAGAAATTTTTTTTAAAATTAAAAAAACT
>JAQGAO010001487.1:0-24158 GCA_034697705.1 Ommatoiulus sabulosus
CCCCCGGTTTGTAATGACGCAAAACGCGTCATTTGACGCAGGGTGCCCGTATGTAGGCTGCTTTTAAATACATATTTATTTTTTTTCTGAAAAAAAAAATATAATTTGCATTGTCCTATAACGGGCTCCGTAGCAAACAGGCAACATCAAACACTACTTAGAACTGTTTTTTACATGCATCGCCTATTTCGGTCAGCCGCTTATTTCAGTCAAAATCGCCGAAACAACAGTGATCGAATTAAGCGGCTTTCACTTTATATCTTTTCTATTCCACACGTAATAAGCGAGTAAATAAAAGTACAATTCGTACTCATTAATTCACTCTTAAGCTCCTTAAGCCATGTATAGTGTTAATCATAATACTGTACGATATTCCTGACTAATTCGATTTAAGTTCAGTCTGTAAAGCAAATACATGTATACAAAAATCCCTCCTGCGTTCAATCCGTCGAAGTTTTTTGAACTGAGAGTAGACAAATATGCAGTAACTACAGTACATGTACCGTAGGTTAATCAGCTATGACGCGTTTCAAAGTGCAACGACAACTTTTAAATTGTTCTCAAACAGCCTTTGAAAAAGGCGGGCTCATCGTTAATCCTTAGTTGTTAAATAGACCCATAGGCGTATAAGCGCCTATCATAATGAATTTAATGAGCCATTATTGATACGCGGGCGTAGATAATGTACACTGAAGGTATAGTCCGTCCAAAATTGCCCGGGCTGTTGCGACAGGCCTCAACTTCAAATTAATTCACGTTCGCGCGTTATTGATTAAGGCTTTTGTGTATGTTTTAAAGATGATAATAACGAGATTATATCCCACCCCCCTCCCTTTTCACTCCTCAGATGCGAAGTGCTTTAATGATTGTGACGTACTAGTAGATAGATATGCAAAATTTAACATTCGCTTTTCTAGATAGCGACACCTAGGTTTGTCCAATCTCGTCGAGAGCGGACGTTGATGGTAATAACCTTCTTTAGTTCTTGCGGTTTAACTTATCTTCGAATAATTAACTTTTACTTTTTTTTCCAACGAAACAAAATAGAAATGAATCGGAAGCCAAATGTTCGGTTAACTTCGTGTCTACGAAAGCTTACAGTATATGCATTACATTACTATTGCCATCACCTATAATGACATTACCTCTGAAAATGTGGCGTCATTCGCTTTAGTTACATTTCAACCTTACGCGATCATATAAAATGTCTATTTTTGCTTAGAAACGCGTATCTGCGTACAGTAATAACGACTTTGCGCAATCATTCTGCGCATGCGCATTGGAAATACGATTCAGGAATGCTTGGCGGGCGTTGGGGAGGAAGTGAGGAACCTACAGGGTCAATACAAATGACCAGAGTATACTGAGGGGGAAACCTACGGGGTCAATACTAATGACAGAATGAATGATGCGCGCTATATGTATAGTCATTATTAATGGCGGTATCCACGACCACGCCTCTCATTATCAAACCACGCCACAGTAATAATGCCAGAATCTGGATAATCATCATTACCGGCCATCAGTCCTCATTTTGTCACCCTACACGATCATTCTTAACTACCGTCACTTTCAGAAGGTCATGGCAGTATTAAAGAGCATCCGGCAGACAGTTTTAGTAGACAAAAGCGTTTGTTGCTCTCAGGTTGCCGCTAGGGTGCAGTTACTCACAAAATGCGCTGATGCAAGATGGCGCCGAATCGGCGTGAGATAACATTTTGTGCGCTGGAATGGACCTTATGAAGATTTCGTCATCAGTTTCACGTGACCTTTCATTCATTCCATCAGCGAAAGGCTCTTACGCAGAATTCGTCAGTGTCCACGTTGCAAGAAGACCAAAAAAGGACATCAGTTATGACCAAAGAAATGATGTCATTTTTTGGTCATAAAAACATCATTTTTTGATGTAAAAATTGACGTCATTTTTTAATGGCAACAGCATCGATGGGTATACGAAATTCATGGATGAAGGCTGTCTGTGCATCGATCCCTCCTTGGCCAGGACGCCCAGGGCCATGTGCAGGAACTGTTGAACGTCTTCCGGTTGTTTACATTGGGAGTTTGTAGCTGTACCTTTCTTTCAGTGCATTATAATAAAAGATCTGTTGAGTAGTTCATGAGTGGAAAATATGTGTAATGTCTTAAGGGTTTATGAGTAACCAGGTATTCTATTGTACATGGTACTAATAAACAAAATAAATCATATCCAATCTCCTTATTTGGATGTTCTTCAATTTCGAGCAGTTTTTTTCGAAAGCGGCGCAGCGGAGACTGGCAAGATTTTGAATTTGTTTCAATAAATTCCATTCCACTTTGAATGTTTATTTTTGTTTCGTCTGAAATTTTAATACTAAAAGACAGATGAGGAATTACGAGTTGTTGCCAAACTATGAAATGCTTTTTGGCAGTATGCTTTACACGCGATACAGCGTCCAAATCTATTTATGACTCTTTGAAATCATGACTGCCACCATTAATTAATACGTACTGCCTCGCGAGTTATTGTTTTAACAAATTTAGGATTTGGACGTTTCATGCAACATAACGTGTAATTGCCTTTCGTAACTTCCTGCTGCGTTCGTAGTTGGGCAATCAAGCACGCTACTCTAAAAATTTTATTGAATCAACATCGCATTGATACAACTTAATTGTTGAAATTAATTTTCACTTCGCAATTAAAGAATCTTTTTGGGGAGAAACAATTGTTGGTCAACAAATGACGTCATTTTTTGGTACGTTTGCTACGTGGGATGTTTTTTTAGCAGTTTTTCACTGTAACGTTGTATTGAACGTATGATAGAGGTACTCTGACAGAAGCTTTACAAATCGTACGTGGGCAGTCGTGAAGTCACGTGTGCGAAAGGAATGCAGCGATGATCTAGAGTGAATTTTTTAAACTAACTAGCATGTAGTCCGAGTATTCCCATATCACATGATTATTAAATACTTTTGAAGTGTATACCGTCGTTTCGCATCTGCTACATGTATTGCTTTACTCTTCGTCATGATACGACTTACTGTATAACGTAATTAAATTCGTGGTCATTTTATAAAATTATTAGAGTTTCGGTGCAGTTGGCATTCCTAGCTCACAGTGAATTGTTTGCCCTATAAATCGGCGAACAACCTAAAAAGGAATTTAATTACAGTGAACGGCTGTTAATTCGGTCAGCCATGCTTTTTTTTTTCGATGAAAACCTTCAGAACGGATTATTTTCTTTGCTGTCCTTTATGAAGAAGTCGCTTAATCCGGTCGCACGTCGCATAATTCGATCATATTTTCAACGTGTCTATACATAACGCAAACGCGCGAAACAAGTTTGAGCAGCTTTCACACAAGCACGGACACGTTTGGACAAGGCGCATGCGTGCATCTAAGCTTGTAACGCATCAGCGGTTGTATACACACACTGAGATGTTTTTTCTGCATATTTTAGAAAATTCATTTTCAGCCGTTGCGCGAAACAGGCAAAATGAAACACTGCTTACAACTTTTTTTTAAATTGTTTGTATTTTTTTTAAATATGTTAATACATATGTAAAATTAAATATATGTATTTTCAAAATAGAGCAAATTATTTTGATAAGGTCAATTTTTAGCGTGTTTTTTGACTTGCATCGCCTGTTTCGGTCAGCCGCTTATTTCGGTCAAAATCGCTGGAACCTTCGTGATCGAATTAAACGGCTTCTACTGTATAATACATGTACATGAACTATATATACAGTACCTATTTTTACCAGTGCGCAATTTGAAAGATACGCAAAAGCTGAGATGCCTTTAGTTAACGAGCTTCGAAATCTTCTTCGATTGTTTGTATCATGTCAAGTGCAACCTTTTCTTCTCGTATTTGCAGCGTAGAAAGCAGTTCTTATCTTTAGAAACAAACGCTCTTCTTGTTTCAGCTCCTCGACTTCTTTTAAAGTTGTCATAATTTTTCATCTTCCATCAAAGGACGATTCATAGTTGAATGCCGACTATTCGCATTACCAGGTGCATGCTAATATCTGCTTTTCCCCTTTTTCGCACATTGGCAAATCTACTTTCGAATAACCCTGCAGGGATCATCTTCGTGAGAAAGATTTGTTTTTCCGTTGGGCTTGTAGTTCATAGAACTGCTCGTTACGTTGAATCGCGCCGCAATTGCATTTATCACCAATTTATCCGTGATCCGTGTTTTTGGTTACCATGCCGAGGAAGAGAGAGAAAGAAAACTAAGGAGAAAACATGCCCACATTTCGTTGTTTTCGTCCGTGTTCTTAGAAATCTGAAATCTATAGAAGAAAAGAGATGTAACGAACGCCTGCTTTAATATCGATTTTGAATGTACTTGCCGGTGCATTTCATATTTCGGAGCGGGAGCGCTTCAAAACTGTCAATCGTTCGTTCGCTCGCTCCCTACATGCAAAATGTCGATTCTGTAACCCGTTACGGGTTCACCTCCCGCAAAATCTGATAGTGAGTAAATGCATGCCACTCGCCAAGCTCAGAGAAATGCACGCTTCTAAGGATTCTCGTACTGCGTTAACAGTATTGACCGAATGTTATACGTTTTTCTACGAATTTAAACGACATTAACCCCTTCGGACCTAATGTGCACATTTCCCGCATTAGGAATCGCAATGCACAGTTGGATAAAAGCTGAAGTTCGATTATACCATGGCATATCACTGATTATTGAAGAATTTCAATGTGGTGCCATCTGTTGCTAAATCTAACATTACCCGAAAGATTTTTGAGGATTTTGAGAAAAAAACTAGGCTTGAAGTTGTTAATATAAGATAATTTATGTTCAAGCCCGTTTGTACCCATTTAAAATGATTTTTGTTGTATTATACGAGCTCTTATAAAGTTTATAAAATTAAAACAACGTCTACAATACCGGCTACAATTGTCTTGGGTTTGTTTGGGGGTTTACTTCTCTCATTAAATCGTTGTTATTTTTCTATTTTTTTCAGTTGACCACTATCCATACCGAGTAAATGGTACGTTAACTGTTCGAACGCCATAAAATTCTTAAAAATGCAAAATTAATTAGGTTTTTAATTTTTTTCAGTTTGGTGTTTGTATGGCGTTTTGATTCTCCACTATCGCTATTATCTTTGTCATAACCGAGTTAAATTATAGTAGTTCTTGTTGCTGCAGATTATTTATTTAACACTGGTCGAACCGAAACCAATGTTAACAGCCACAATAATTTATAAACTTTTTTGGAAAATAGCTGAAAACGACCAAACTGGCTCAAAATCGGAACACTTTCTTTATTTGGACCACGAATTTCTACTTCTTTGCCCCTAGCTATTAAGTTCCATTTTAATGCAATAGTAAGACAATACTAATATTGTCTTAGTAGACATTATACAGAGTGTGTCAGGTAAGACTGACCAAGGGCTCCTTTGGCCCCTTGTTGTCGGCCACCATGCAGTGCTTAGTTGCTTTTCTGTAAAGTGCCATTTAAGGGCGTGCTTAAATTAGAGGTGTGCTTATTTTTTTCTTGCTCAGGAAAACCGACGTTTCAGTTTTACAACACTCACATGACTAGTTAAATTCGGAAAACACCAGAATGATATCCAAAGGCATGAACCTGAATAATTCCATGCTGTATCTTGCTGTTTCGCTACGTTATTGCCTATCTATGTATGCAAATTCATTCAAATCGGCTGGGTTTTAAAGGGATAAATGGTGTAACTATGCCAAATATGTAGTATTTGACATTTCTAGAGGTACTATTCTCTCGTTAACATTTTATGGTTAACGTTATGTGAACATCGTTAGTTTTCTTGACCATAAAATAGCACTTTACAGAAAAGCAACCAAACACTGCATGGTGGCCGACATCAAGGGGCCATAGGACTATTGGTCCGTGTTACCTGACTCACATTGTATATCCTCTTCGTTTTTAAACCGTTCAGCAGCTCTGGACTTTCTAATTCTACCATTAGAATGCTGAACCACGACTCCATTTTCGTGTTTTTCTTGCCTGCCCATCTTAGGGAAGGTTTCAACTTTATGAAGACCTAATCTGGTAGACGATGGAGGCAAGCCACGCGATTCTGGAAAGCTCGATAAGAAGTTCGCAATTAAAACAAAAATGCGAAATATATAATTAAAGCCGCTTCGCTTCATCCTCGTTTCTGTACTTTTTCCAAGTAGATGGCGTAGTCTAATAAACGAGCCGAAGATGTATATATTACACGCCGGCTTTTTTAATGTAAATGTTAATCAAAATAATGCGCCCATCTTCTTTTCTGTAAAACGGCGAGCACGGAGAGAAATCTCTCCCAAAGGATCTTTTTTTTAATACCAGGCATAAATTACCGGAATAGAATACCTGCGTGGGCCTGTAGGGTCTCCACGCACGGCAAATATGAAGGAAACATTTTTCTGAATTATGTATGCGTACGTGTTTTTTCCTTTTGATAAATGATGAATTTGTAAAAGGTATTCAGTCGCGCGGCAAAGACAGCTGGAAAAATGGCGGTCTGCACGCGCATCTTGGTGGGGAATTAAATCGGCCATCTTGGCCTCGATGGCCCCTACATTTCGCGGACACGTGCCTCATCCGATGACTCGACCTCACCTATTCCTTTAACGTTATTTAGTGGCGGAGTGATTTGTCGCGTTGTCTTCGGCTAGTGTAACTAAACGCACATGTCCCCGCATAATAAGCACGGTTTATTTTTCGAGTTTCGAGAGATTGAAAATACAGGCGGGGGTGCGGGGCATTCACATTGCGTTAATAAAACGACGACAAACCGCTTCGAGTTCATGTTGGCCACGTTAGATTCAAATTCCTTCATACTGGAATTCTGGGACAGCAGTATAAGGGTGCGAGCACAAAGAATGCTTATTGCAGGCGCTTACCACGAGGCGTACACTAGCGCCACCAAGCGGGATAAGAATGATGCATGCTTTTTAATGAGACGCACACCAAGAAAGCTTAGCCGAGCCAGGCTGAGCTTACAAGAAGCGCTTATAAGCTTTCAAAAATGTTTGTAACATTCGTTTTTGGAAATCCGAAAGCAGATTTTTAAGACACAGAATGGATGTATTGGTCAAAAGTGTAGCTATGCACATATACACGATTGTATGCCGCCTATGTACCGTGAAAACGTGTCCTGCGCTCATCATGAGATGCTAATGCGCATCTCATGATGAGCGCAGGACACGTTTTCACAAGAAGCTGAAAAAAGCACGTCGAAAGTAAGTATTCTTTATGCTCGCACCCTAAGAGATCGTTAAGCACCGAAATGGACACTGGGGCGATTTATGTTCTTGAACTGATTTTATTCGCTTGGATATAGAGCGAGGATGACTTGAGTAAATTTTGTGATCAAAATGCTGAACACCAGACTTGAAATATGATCCTCAAATTGTTACCTTTGGGTATCTCCATGATGAAATAGAAATTGAATCCGGAAGTCAATACGCGAGATGAACAATATCTTATTATCATAAATGATGTGAAATCGACCGTTCAAATAAGAACTGATATCTTTCGAGATATTTGAGTTTAATTTATTTGTTTAATTGACGTATGAACGAAATTTTACAATTGGGAAAAGATAACTCATTTATACACAAATAGGAAATGCATCGCGCAGTTACAGTATGTTAAATTCAATTTTGTTTTTAGCTGCGATGTATGGATCTATGATGTCTGCTTAAAGGGGAGAATGCTTACCTCCTAAAATTGTTCATGGAAATGACCGGAAATATAATAACAAACAACTGCATAGGTGAGAAAATAGGTCTTATATATACTGTAGGTAAAAAATAATCATCCATCACTTTTCACTGCTCGTATATAGATGGCGCTTAAGCTTGCCCCCAAGACTTTATTACGCTACTATTTGTGCACTTTCAATGGATTTGGATGAATGCTAATTTGTCTAATTGATAATAAAAGCGCGTTAATAATTGCATTGAAATGTTTTTTAAGCGCGTCTTCTCGCTTCTTCCAAGGTCTCGCGTACAAAGCGAGCCTTTCCGTGGCATTGTTTCGCCATCGGGGTCGCCAATGTCCATTTGGGCATAAATCTTAGCTGGCCATAAATAGATTCTCGTTGAAAAGGATATCTCGCTTTCGTAAAGGAAAGAGGAAGTGAGCAACGCCTACGTGCTCTTCCCGGCGAATGGCTGCCACGTCGTCGATTCTGCTACTTTTTGTATTAGATGCTTGACTAGATCCTGGCTTATTAAGGATTGACAAGTGCCGGGTTTTAAAATCCGGAGTGAATATATGGTTTGAAAAATGGGATCGAAACAATATCAGTTTCTTCCGAACTGCTGAACAAGAACGAATTTCCGAGCGGCTAAACTCGGATGGTCTGCAGGCCGAGGCGTACGTGGCCACTGACCGAAGCGCACACATGTACGCTCAAACGAGTATACTCCATTAAAGACGAAGATTAATTTCGTGCCCTTAGATTTGAAACTGAAAAAAAGCGCAGCCATTGCGCGAAGGAAGCGAGATCGGTCTTTGAAAGAATGAGTTAATCTAGCGTTATGTTAATTTTATTTTCACGCTCGAAAGAGTAGCCCTATATCCCACTATTCTTGATACTCAGTTTATGCCACACAGTAGAACCAGAATTAGACGAACATAATTATGCATCTAGTAGCCCGTGTATGAATACGTATTTCCAACGTAACAAAAATACATCGCGTTCGAAATGTTGAACATTTCAAATTTTTAAAGTAAATACGAAAGATTAATTCGAGAAATCAATCTGCCAATTCAAGTGTTAAAAGTCTATTCTTTTTTTGTTGTTGCTTTTTTGGTGTCCTGAAGTTGGAGACTCTGAAAGTTGGGGACTAGTACATACTTTACCAACATGTACGAGTTATTTCGTGGACTTTAGTCAGAAATTGAGCGGTAATGCATGTCTAATAATAGTCGACCCTCATCGCTTCCGGTGGTAAAACTCAGAAAAATTAAAGCCATGATGGCTGTTCTAATTAAACGTGGTTATTTAAATACCAGGGTATTTTCGGTCAACACTTTGTCTTAAAAAATAATTTCCCCCTGTCTAAATCATTCGCATTCTGTCGCTCTGTGACGTCATAACCTTTTCCCACCAAAGAACGGAACGGCCGCCATGACACTTTCATGGTCCATTGCAGACATCTCGATTCGTAACCATAAATTTTGACAGATAAAATCGCGAAGGCCTATCTATGAAAGCTGGTCTGGCGGTGAAATAGTTTCGGAATCTTGGTGGCCTTCTCCAGTTCCGGTCAATAAGGAAATAAATAAATCCGCCTGCATATGCGTGGTCGCTATCGGTTGATGACGGTCGAAATTCTTTTGAAATTGGAAAGCCTCGGCTCGGACCTCCGCCGGACCTTGAATCCGTAATGAATTTGTGACGCAAATGCTCGGATCTATTCAAATGGTTGGGTTCAACTTTCTGACGTTGACAAAGCACCAGCAGATGCATCCATCAGCTTTCATATTCTAATCCAAATTTCTTTGGAATAAAAGAGGAAAAAATCCATCCCTCATACAAATGTGCGAGGGGGAAAAACGCATTCGTGCAGCAAAAACTAACTAAATGCGAGACTTACATCTTATCTTTATGGTCGATCTTGAGAAATTTCCGCTTGGGAAAGCTATTTAGGATACATGTTAATACTCGGTCGTTGCAGTTTTACCTCCAAAGATTGTCTCTTCTCCTACTAGTTTTGCTCGATTCGACAAAAATTCTCTTTTTACTTTAAGATCAAAATCCTATACTTGCTGTGTTTCCATATTTCATTTGGGGTTCAAAAATGTGAACAAAGAATTCGATGATAATTTTTTTTTCTGAATTGATTGTAACTAAATTGTTACGGAAGTTAACCTTTCGTGCGAAAATTTGCAGTAAACAAATAAAAATAGAGTAAATTGTTCTACTTCGCTCATTTTTCCAATACATTTCTGTGCTTGCCAAAACAATAAAGGGACTTGGCAAGCTTCATTAGCCAGCAAATATTTGATGAAAAACCTAATGCTTTCTTTTATAAATGTATCATATACGAGCATGCGTTGCATGCTCTTGTGCATAAACCATTTCCTCGATTTTATTTCTTTTAGCTTTAGCCCGGTGCCAAATGCACCGCTGAACAATTTTTGACATTCGCATGAGGACTTGGCTGTATTACGCGATTTGTTAACAAGTGGAACTAGGTTCCATTTAACGATTCGGTTTCGACGTACTGAATGTTGTGTATAGTTACAGTCGAACCCGGATAAGTAGAAACCCGATAAGTGAAAAACCTGAAAAATGCAAAACATTTCTAAGCCCCGAACTTTTTGAATACGTTTTCTATGTTATATAAAACCAGAGAGGTGAAAACGTACCAGAATTGAAGAAAATCGTTCCTTGTATTCTACACTATTAAACGAAGGTACTGTACATGTATTTGGACAGAAACTGATCTAATTAGAGCGCATCTCGCAAAAGCCCGTTAAGTGAACAAACCGGATAAGTGGGAACATTTTTCGATGTCGGGTCGATTTCCACTTATCAGGGTTCGACTGTATTTAGTAGCCTGGGAAAAATGCTGAATAAGCTGCAAATCATTTTGGCTGGTCAGATTGATTTTTTGATAACCAGGTGCTGTGGGCCATTATGATGCATTGTGATTATTCTGCTTGCCAAGAAAAGTTGCCAAAATTGAACCCTCGCACGAATCCCGCCACTGCGTTTCACCACTCTTAAAATGGTAGTTTATATTAGCAGTAGAATTTTTGAATAGAAATTATAAAGGCATTTATTCCGTCTAAATATGACACTGTCACAAGATTAACACAAAATAATCATGCCACGTTTTTCAATCGTAATTAGGTTGTATGAAGTCTTTGTTTTCAGCTAAAGATAACTGTAATTTTGAAAAAAAAAGCATGATTAAAAATAAATCCTTAAAACTCGATCGTCTTAGAAGGAATTAAAAAGCATGCACTATTGAAATATTTTCCGGTTCAGCTATTTGTCTGCTACTTTTGCGAGTCAAGTCACGGGGCAATAAAAAATTAAGCTTGATGGACTTCATTCAGATGTCGTCATTGTGCCATTAACACGGGACTTTTCATTCATTCGAATGGCGAAAATTACCCGGAGGCACGTTCTTTTATTTGATTCGAAGAAAATAATGTCCATTTACCGAGCCGTAAAAGGAAGAGGATCACCTTTAATAAGACATGGCAGAATTTCATTTTGCACCTGTGCGTGGCTATGCGAGGCGATTTGTTTAGTGCACCAGGCGAATTAACAGAAACTCTGGAACTGCCCCTTGAAGGAGGCAATCACCTATAGCTTTCGGGTTAAACATGATTGCCTATTTCCAGGATTTATCGCTAAGGAATATTACAGGGTGCCACATTAATTCTTTCTTGCTGTTTATCACATATACGCTTTTGTTAGGTTAATATTTTTTGTAAAGATCCACGAGTACAGTTTGATAATGGAAGATTTATGATATGTTCTGCATTTTATCGCCAGTGGTAAATTTTGTGACCATAAATTTAGCGTTGATCTTGTCACGTGCAAGAATTCTTTATTATCAATTCATTAACTGAAATAATTCGAAATGCACTTTATATTATATCCAATCGAAGAGATCATAAATGAATTTAGTACAGTTGCAGCAATCTCCTGTGAGAATTTCGACCCGTTGGATGTTCGTCATTTACTTTTAACTTTCTACTGTTATTTCTTAAGAGTTTTAATGCCATTAAAGATTTACACAAAGCGTCTTTAATGCTTTAGCATGAAAATGTATTCAAAGCAACGTTTCGAGAATTCACAATCTCATTTGAGATGAAATCTGGACGCTGTAAACCCAGAGGAAGTTTCATTAAGTACTCGTATAAAGGATGAGTGTGAGTGAATATTTGTGAGCGCACGCACACTGAGTACCGTTGCGCGATATCCCGCTGTTTTGTCTTATTGCATATTTAAGGGCATCCCGCATTAAGCCGAGCAGTTTTCAATCAGTGAGGATATTAAATAACATCGCGGTATGTTTCTGGGCTCGCCATCTTAATATAGCCATCGCAAATACCAGTACGGTTATAGGTATTAAATATGCATCCTTAAATTAATAAACGAAGGAGAATTACCCGATTTGAATACCAGGGTATTACTCGGTGCTATTAACGGATATTACGAGGAAAATGTTATTCCCTCCCCCCCCCATTTCCTGTCAATACACGCGGCATCGAGTACTAAAGCACGATATGAGTACATGCTGCATGTTTAAAAATGACTCGCTGTTTGTGATATACACCCCGTTAACGCGATGTACTCGTATGCACCACCTATTAATAGCGGTGAGACCTGTAGGAAAAGGAACTCGGGGACTTAACCTTTTAAATCTGGCAACGTGTTTATTCCCGCCTTTATGAGCTCGTGCAGCACTGGGTTGATATTTCAAATTCGGAAACGACAAACTCCGCATAAATTTCTAGTTGACGTCACCATGGCAACTTTCGCCCGTAAGCTAGGCCTTAAGCATCGGGGGGAGGGGATTTAGAAGCATATTTGGTTTTGAAAAATTAATCTTCTTTGGAAATAATTCCGGTCTTTGGGGGTGCTTAAGGCGTCTGCCTCATTGGAGCTTAAACACGCTAAGACTTGCTCATTTACTTCCAAAGTGCATTGCCTGGCTACGGCTTTTTTTGCTGGAATTTCTCATTTTTATTTATCGAGCGAGTCCGTGCATTGTCGAGAGCGCCGCAATCCGCGTGTAGCTTAGTCTGCGAGCGATTCAATCATTTCGTTGTAATCTGCAATGTATAAATTGAACGCGGCGGCTTTTCTGAGAACCATTATGTCGGGGGCTAGCCGCCGGCTGCACGAGCGCTGTTGCTTCCCATGGTCACTCTTTCGTCTGACACACTATATAGGTGCACTATATGCAGTACTAAAGTCGATGGAGCCATTTTAAATAACGCTAGCCCACTCTGTACCTGATACAATTATTTTCTCCATAGGAAAACTACATAATATACTGTATATCCCCTTAAAAATCGATTTAGGAGGGGCCTCCCTCCCACTAGGAACGGGCTCGTTTGGTTTTGGGCGTAGATCGCGAAAAAAATGACGTCGAGCATGTCGTTTTACTCTCGCATTTTGGAATCCAGAACCGAAGTAGGACTACCCTTTTGGGTAATTGAAAATGACGGTGAATTTGCGTGGCCTCTTCGTTTATTCGTGAAGTGTAGCGTGCGCGCCCTCTGGTGATGCGATAGAAACGCATTTGCGTGATTCGCAAAATAGTCGGGTGTCATTTTGCTTATTTTGGATCAGTGCCCACCTCGTGATGGAGAGCAGAGGGCGTTCTCGTACGAAGCTACTTATAATCTATCTTGCCATAGGATGCGAGCACAAAGAATACTTATTGCAAGCGCTTACCAATCAGTATACATTAGCACCACCAAGCGGGATAAGAATGCGGCATGCTTTTTAAATGAGGGCCAACACAAAGAAAGCTTAGCCGAGCCAGGCTGAGCTCACAAGAAGCGCTTATAAGCTTTCAGGAATGTTTCTAACATTCTTTTTTGGAATTTCGAAAGCGGGTCAAAAGTGTAGCCATGCACATATAGGCCTACACGATTGCATGCCGCCTATGTACCGTAAAAACGTGTCCTGCGCTCATCATGAGATGCTAACGCGCATGTGCAAGGTTTTACGCGGAATGTTTCATCTAGCACAACGCATGCAGTGGCGCCACCAAGCACACTGACCATCACGTTGATATCAGCGTTCATTGTGCGCCCCAAAGCTGGAAACAAGAAGCTGAAAGAAGCACACATACAAACCCCGCAGAACGTCGATTTGGTAAGGCGGCATTACCAATGGGATTTCCATAGATAACAGTAAGCAGAATTATTAGCCAATGAAAGAGGTGTTGGCTATATATTAACTTCTATAAAACCACGCTTTGCCTATCTTTCATTCGGATTTTGATCGTGGAATTTTCCGCCCAATAATCTTCGTGGCGTCGATGAATTATCAACGCCGGCTTCTTCAAACGTTCTGTAAGCGAGCACGTCATGATCCTAATGACTTACCTCGACTTAGAATCAATGTCAAAAACGAAAGGGAGCGTCACGTTCTCCCTTTGTTAAGCCCCGATTGTTTATCGATCATGGCTGATCATCGTCTTGAACCGGGACCAACGACGGCCATCTATTGGCAGTTGAAAGGCAACTGTAAAATTTTCGACATCGTGATTTTTCGGCGATTTTCGGTGCCGGCTGCCGCGAATGCCTCGTCCACTTATTTCTGCGTTGTTGGTTTAGAGCTGGAGCAGCTTCGAATCTGCTTGGCGCAAAAATTCATGGAAAAATCGATGCGGCGTGAATGATGCAAAGGTTTGTTGGGCGATCGTCGGCTATTATTGTGATTTCTGGAGGCAGCGCACTATAGTCCATCATTATTTTATTCATGCCTTGCTTTTTGCTTTTTTTTCCGTTGTTGTCGTAGTTTTTTGGGGCCGCCTTAAGTTGGTGGCGCGTATTGATGCGGCTTCGAGGTGCCGAAGAGGCCTATCAAAAGTGGCGACAGCGCCTTTTTGGATTTCTAAGGAAACCCACGTTTTTATTTTTTTTTACGTCATTCCGGCGTGGCGTCTACGGCGAAGAGCTGAAATATGCATTTTCGGAGCTTTGTCGTGGATAAGTTTTGGCTTTTCACGAGCGCTTCTCTGGGATGAACTAGAATCTTTTAATAACCTGTCAAACAGTCAAGCCGTGCCCTGCGATAGCCTCTGTACTTTTTGCACGCCTTTCTGCTGCTATGCGTATACGCGAGACATCCTGTTAATACTGCTGAGCTCATAGTAAAGCACGAATAAGGCAATAGTTAACGGATTTACGAAATTTAGTAAACCTCGTATGTGATGCATCGAGCAGAACTCTAATTATTGTAATTTGCGATTAAAACCGGTTTATTCGACCATCGTCATCGTTCTGCTCGTCACGTTAAAGATATCAACAACGTATTTTCAACTATTGCGTGAATTTGATTTTGTGATAGATTCTATAGAATTGTTCAGTTGTTCGAAGAATTTATTAATTTTCAATTTGTTTTAAAAATAAACCAAACAGTACTTTTAAAGGAAAAATCCCATGCCAAGTACTTTACATTACTTTAAATTAATTGACAAAACAAACTATAGCCACAGTATACGTAATATAAGTATAGGTTCACTCGCCGCTTTTTGCGTGGAAAAAGACACTGCAGCGCCGCCCTGTTGGTTTGCGGATATCACTACGATGAAGCCACGCCCATATTAATCCGTGAAACCAAATTGTCAAAGCTGAACAGAGTAACACCTTTATCTCATTGGCTTCCATGTTTATGGTAATTAATGAGCGCGCGAAAGACCGCGTGTTTTAGAACACAGGTGAGTGACACGTTGCCAACGATTCGTTTACAAGTGAAGGGCGTAACTGAGGGCGAGTTTATATCCGCAAACCAACAGGGCGGCGCTGCAGGGTTTTCCCCCACGAGAACATAAAAGGCGCCGACACGGAGTGAATCCACTTATATATTACATGTACGTATTATTACATATATACTGTGCTATAGCATTTAGATCAGAAATAGCATTCTATATTTTGATTTTATACTTCACGTGACATTGACGGTAATAACGCCGAACTATATAATCCAAGGTGACGATATGCTGAAGTGATAGCGTCGTTGTAATATTTGTGCATGCGTTAGGCCCAGGGTTTCTTAACCTGGGGTCCATGGATTAGGTACTGGGGGTCCACGAAGATGTTAAAAATAATAACAACAAATTATAATATAATAAACCTGCCCTACACTTAAGTTTGTAAGGGGTCCGTCAGATTGTTTAAATATTGCAAGTGGTCCATGATGATGAAAAGGTTAAGAAACCCTGCGTTAGGCTATTCGAAGGATTTTCCGCGATGATTTACTCTCTATTGTTAAAGTGTTTGTAATATTCAATAAAGAAAATTGTAAAGTCTGCTCAAATATATTGCACGATATCATCCTTAAGCGTATTCGGTTAAATGCGTTCCAATAATCTATTAGACGCTGCAGTTTTGCGCCACATTGCAGTAAACCATACATTTTCCTTTCGACGAGGGATGGTGTTCATTGATGCGCACGTGACCCTCCTTAATTTCTTGACCACAAGGTACATGTTATTCATAATCCGCGCTATAGGGCTCGATTACGATGTAAGGCCAAAAGCTGAAACCACTTGGACGGGTTTTAGTTGTCCGCATTTTTCGCTCGTTTCCCCAGCAACGGACTATGACGTCACTATTGTTTTTGGTTCGCCTATACGCCATCTATAAATCTGAATTAGGCCTTTGAGATACGTTGCCTCGTTGTCTGCGGGCCGCTATTCCGCTGCTTTCGTACGTTTTCAGTTTCAGCTGTAATTTTTACGTTGCCCAAAAAAATTCCTAAACAACGAGTTTCTTTTGCATTTGAGGTCACTTTTTCCGTAATGTATTTCAATTTCAAAATACGTTTTATGTCAGATTTCGCGGTGATGCCCGTTATTTCTGGGAACGTGGCATTTCATGAAAAAAAATGTAAAAATTGGGATATTAACAAGGGATCCAGACCACAAAAAGCATGTACTTTTGTCGTATACACAGCGGAACGAGATAATATTGGTAATTTATTAGCGTTGACCATTATTTATTGATCGAAATGACAAATAACGTGCGCTTCCTAGAAATGCAGGTTTATTCCGGAAATCATAAAAGAGTCGGGGGATTTGTATGTTGTGATTTGTGTTGAAGCTGGTGAATTTCCAGTAATTCGCTTTTCTCGGATGGTCGCGAAAATCAAGGGTTTGACAATTGGGTTTGATTGACCAACGCCCAACGGATGCAGGAAATCTAGAATTATTTAGTTGAGACAGAGACTAACAGTGATGCGCTTGAGATTGCTGTATAGGTTTATGAAAATCGAAGAGAACGGGGTGTTGCGATTGTTGTTTTATTTTTGTGAAATTTGACAGCATTTCCACGATGCTCGTTTATTTGACGCAAAATTGTCTTACTCGACCAGATGAATATCACTCGATAAATCCCAAACCTCTATTAACTGAAAACAATATTTTGGATCAGAATTGTGTTTAGCATCTTTTGCTCATTAAAGTACGGATTCTTTTAATTATTTTATAAACTCTAGCTAGCTAGCTCATCTTCGTGACACATTATACCCATTTACCAAATGAGTAAGTGGATTTCTCTAAGCTCTGGCTTACGTCCAGTGGTGTTTCTCGTCAGGTGGCGGAGTGTAACCCTTTCCTTCCAGACGCGTCCCGGTTTACGATACCCATATAAATCCATTTTTAACAACTGCAATATAAAAAGCCTATAACCAACTAGCGCGGATCAGGAATTCATTTTTATATGGAATTCCTCTGATGCACATCCATTTTATGGGGCGTATATATCAAGGCGGCAAATGGCGAGGCCCCGCGCAAAAATGAACTGGCAAGGTGGAGCGGCGAGTGAAACACTCTGAAACGGAGAGAGAAGAGGGGGAAATAAATGACCCATGGCGGAAGCAGAAGAAGGAGAGAAAAAAAAAGATGAAAAACTCTGGAGACGGCCTCAATGAAGCTTCACTTTTTGGATCAAGTGTGACACGACTCGCCCGATACACCTCCCGATACAATTGACAGGAATTAATCGCTCGATCATTGATTGACTCGTCTGAATGCGCCGCAGAGCCTCTCGTCTCAACGCCCCCACCATCGCATATCACCCCCCCCCCACACCCCAGTCGACTTTTGTGCGTTTATTTATTGGCGTGTTATCCACCGGAGAGAAGTAGATGCTGCCGCCTCGTGGGTGGCACTCGCCACAATCTTATGCCGATGGGCTTGGAAGGTTTCCAGAATGGACCGGAGGGTATCGCGATCCCCGATTTGACGATGGCAGTCCCATCAGCGAGGAGGAACCGTCTTATTGGGACGATTAACTAAGCTGATTCTGATTGATCGGCTTCACCAGAATTGGTTATTCATGCCTGATGGGATTCAGTATGGCTGGATACGAGCTTTAGCCAGCTTTATTTAAACATGTAGCCTTCACTTTGTATTTATCCAAACGTAAGCTGAGTGCATGCACTTTCACTGTAATTACCGTGGATGTTCAGGGCAGGTATATTCTGAGTATATTTTAAAGCCAGCTTCAATGTTTCGAATTGTGCAATCGGAACGAATGTCTGAATTTCAACTTGCGGGAAATTTCTTGAGCAGTCATGAAAATTAAAATTAATGCGCATTCGACTTTGAGAAAAAATTGGCCCGAAAACACAGCTTTGAAACTGTCTGACGATTTCGTTTTAGATTAAATTCATGGAGGATGATGTTATTTTGTAGCGACGTGTTCTTCTTAGTTCAAATAGGGGAAAAATTCACAATAATATTACTTGCTAATGTGAACCGAGCCTAAATGATGACTACTTAATTTTTAAAAGACTTCATAATTCATGTGCGGATGTACGTGTATGCTGTATTCTAACTAAGGTAGTTTAGGCTGACATTATACGATCTTTACAAATTAGCATCTGCAAAATGTATTCGCACTTTAAGAAGCAATATTTGTTTCTAATTATCTTGTTAATCTTCGATAAATTTCTAATTAATAAGATTAAAATTGCTAAAAAGAATTCTTTATAGATTTTTCAATTTCGTATTAAATTTGTATCCCCTGAAGATGGGCAAACCAGCAATACGTCTGTGCTCTCATGGTTTGCCAGCATCTAGGCGGCTGTCTTCTAACTGAGCTCAATTTTTCCAGTTCTTAATTCCAATTAAATATAAGAAGAAGATAGATCACGTCGGCTTAAATAACATTTTAATTACACTTTCCGAGTAACTCTCAAAGCCTTTCCTTCGATTGTCGCACTCACTTATTTTATCTAAATTAAAAGTCGATCTTTGCATGCCTAGACCCCCCCTATAAGAGATTATAGCTTAGTTTCGACACCTGTCAAGGCAGCTTGCCTAGCGTCTTAATTAATTATACGTTGCGCGTCAACTAACGATGACGTATTGGCTGCGTTCAACCGACTTTCATATTTTCATCCACTTCCCTATGCGACACAGGCCTCATACAGAGCGGATCTCACTTTAGCAAAACATGGCATTGAGTGTAATGAATTTTAAATAAGTTCCATCTCTTATAAGACGTTTATAAGGCACCATAATTTAAAAGAGTTATAAGATTTTCAATTTATAAATGTTGCCACTGCTTTCGGTGGCCTGTGGACAGACAGGTGGTGTAAGGTTGCATTGCATAAATGCTGCGAATTAAGTTAAATTCGGTGAAATTTGGTGGAGCTCCAGGCATCTTCTGACAGCCCACATGGAATATTTTATTGTTGAGTTCTTAGAAACTTCTCAAATGTACAGAGCTGCCAGCTTAAAAGAAACGTCCGAAACTTTCTTTTGCTTTTTCCATGCAGTCATCACATATACTGTATAGAAATAAAAGCCATACGTGAAGTTCGAAAATTCAATACTGGTTATTTTTTGAAGAAAATATTCAAATGCTGAACGCGTTTATTTTTCAACGATAGTCACTTTTCGTAAATCTGTTCATTTAAAATTCATTCTATGTTATTTACTAAGTTTTATTCGCAAAAACAAATATACTATCAAAGAATAGCGTATAGTTGTTGAAATTGAAATAAAAAAATTGAAGTACAAGTACCATTTCTCAAAAAAGCAATGCAAAAGCAAATGCGTTTGTTCAAACCACTATATATTTTTCAAATAATGCATGTACCTACATAGGTTCGTATCGATTTCTTTGTTTTTTCCTCGAGGCTCTTTCGACAATCGTTTTGTACTTCATTAATAAAGTAGTTTTACAAAATTGTCTTTTTCATTCTTTAAGGTAAATAGTTTTTTCCCCCTAAATGAAGATAGTAAACATTGTCCAACAATCTAAGTAAACTGGTGTTTAAAATGCCGTATTTTGACGGTGAAATGACAGTATTTTGGAGGAAAGAAATGTTCCTTGGGATTTTGTTGCAGGGGATTTACCAACACTCTCCACACAACTCCGCAGCTCTGCTCACGCGCTTTTTCGTTCTCGGAAGTGGTGCATTACATTAAGTAAGCATTAGGTCTGCTTAATAAGTAATTAAGGGGATAATTGGTGGTCGATATGCTGGAGTCGGGCCCTGATTTCATCCGAGATCAGATTATTTATCCGTGGAAAAATTGACTATAGCATTCCGAGTTCCCCGAATGGTAGCCGCGTGTTTCCTGGAAGAGACAGACAAGTTTTTGTGACACGATAAGACAAATGCATTTTATTAAGACCAAAGTGAAAAAGCCTAGCTGTGCGTTTTTAAGAAAGTGCTTCTGCAGCCCCGTGTTGCCTAATATATGGATACCTAATCTAAACCTCGAACAGGATGATGCATAATTTATTGCCCACATTTCGGAGCGTGCACGTTCTGGGGAAGAATGCGAGCCCCGATGCCATAAACATGTACCGGGGGCCTATAAACGGGCTTAGAAGTGACGAGGGATTCTGCAGCGAGATGGCGTTGCCAATAAACATTTCACTCGTATTAGCCAGGCGTGGAAAGACACGTTGCACCAACTTAGAAATTGATTTGTATCGGCGTTTTCAAAGTTACTTAGAAGATCCTCTGCTAAGTTACGCGCCAAATTCAGGGAAATTCGTTCGCTTTGGCGTGGCAGTGGAAAATATACTTTTAATGAGCAGTTTAGGAATGTTTCTTGTGGGCATCCATCAGTCATGCAAATTGCCCACACATTTGATGGAGACGAAGAACGTAGCGCCATCCTTTAACGTAAAAGTTAAAATAAGTTAGTTAATGTAATATTTACTCTAAGACTGGAAAGAAGTGGAAATATCATTCCTACCGCGCTAAATATATTATAATACGTAGTTCTAATCCGATACTTTCTCAGAATTACCAAGAATTACCAGGTAATTGGATCTATCTGAGATTCCCCCATCATCCAAAAAGCAAGAATTTGTATAGCCTTGAAAGTGATCAATCTTTACGGAAAACTATTTTATTGTATTGATATATTTTCTTATGAAAGTCACTGAAACGACGCAGTTTTCGAAACGAATGGTTTGGGTTATACATTATATGGTACAGTTTTTGACCTGAAGTTTTAGTTAGCATCGATCGAGGTACAATTTCAGAATGTGATCTTGGCATAATTTTATAATGGGTTCGGTTTGAAGACCTTATACTGTTATGGAATCGTTTAACTCTTGACCATTGTCTTAATGGAAGCTTTGGAGCGCGATGCTGGTAGGGATATTGTTAGCAGGAAGTCGAGCAGAAATTACGGAATGATAGTTGAAGCTTCTTTTCTTTGATCAAAAGGCTTGTTGGGCTTGGAATACAAAAAAAATGAAGAGTATATGTTGAAAGTGGGAGAGAGGCATTGGCAATCTATCGAGGAAGATTAAATAAATGCTGGTACTAAGACATCAGGATTCAGTTTAAGCTGTGTCAACGCTTCAGCGAGGAATGCTAACACCTTAACGGATTGTCTTTAATCTGGAGAAAAAACTTGCAAAGGTCTGACAACCTCGATGGAAGCATTTAGCAGGTTATTGCTCGGCAAATCCTGCAGGATTTCTGCAATTTCTGATGCCAGAGATTGATTATGTGTAGCTGAGATGCCATGCTTAAATGTGATCAATCGAAATCGATGATCGTTACGTCGTTGTAAGAGCTTTGATAAGCGATATTGTTTTTAAGAATTACCAGGTAATTGGATTTCGTGATTAATAACAACTATGAATCACGAAAGTTAAATGATTATAAACTTCGCAATCACTCGTCAACGTCGCTACTGCAAAACGATAGTATACAATGGTCAAGCGGACGACCTTTTGCTCCATAGATTCCAGTGATATTTGGAATACAGCACGGATAGAGTATAAAATGATGCAGCCTAGCGAAATTTGAAGCTGGGAATTCCCGCAAAATCCCCGAACCATCGGATGGCATTATGGAGGTAACATTTAAAACATGGAATCAAGACAGATTTACGACGAATTCTCTCTGGAGGGCATCCCTGAGAAATAAGAAGCGGGCTAGTTATTATCTGGGAAGGGAATTATTTACAAGATGGATTCCTGGGAGCGAAGCTGCTTAAGTGGAGCAGACTAAAACAATCCCGAGGGAGACGTTCGGGAGAGTGCATGCCTCGGAAGAAAGCGTGGGCATTGCACAAAGGCTGTTTGGAAAGGAACAGAGTGATATCGATAAACGTCAGTAAGAGGCTTTAATTCGCAGTCTTTATAAAAACGTTCAAACCAGTTCGCATTGGTGGCGCAGAACTTGTCAAGTTTTTGGGAACTACAACCCTAAAGGTGAGAGCCCACGGAATGCTTACCTACGACGTGCTTCTTTCAGCTTCTTTTCTGCTTGTTTTCATCTTCTTGTTTCCATCTTTGGGGCGCACAATGAATGCTGATGTCAGCGTGATGGTCAGTGTGCTTGGTGGCGCCACTGCATGCGTTATGCTAGGTGAAACATTCCACGTAAAATCTTGCGCATGCGCATTAGCATCTCATGATGAGGGCAGGACAAGTAACGTTTTATGGTACATAGGCGGCCTACAATCGATGGCTACACTTTTGAACAATAGTGATCTGTGTGCCACTCTGTGTCGTACAAATCTGCTTTCAGATTTCCAAAAAAGAATGTTAAAAACATTCTTGAAAGCTTATAAGCGCTTCTTGTAAACTCAGCATGGCTCGGCTAAGCTTTCTTTGTTTGCGCTTTCATTTAAAATGCATGCCGCATTCTTATCCCGCTAGGTGGCGCTAGTGTACGCCGAGTGCTAAGCACCCGCAATAAGCATTCAGTGTGTTCTCAGCCGTAGCTTGTTTTTCGGGCTAACTGATTGGGATCTAAACGTTTAATTTCAGCGAGGTTAAAAACGACAATGATGATGTTGACGCGAGATAGAAACAGAATTGAAGAAATTGATAGAACGTGAACTTTATCGACAGTCTGATAACCATAACGTTATACTCTACGTGCACACAAGACGCATTGCAAACTATAGCGCTAGTGTTGCGAGAAGCTCTTCCGAGATGGCGCTGGTTCTTTTTTGAAGGAACGCGATGCAAATTCGTTGAAAGAGTTCGCAAATGGTGGAATCTTCCGAAAATCTGGGCTAGTTTTCCGCCCGGCTCCTCTTCGCAAAAATGCGGTTTTGGCAGATTTCGGATTTGGTCGTCCATGGCCGTAGGCTTGGCAGTAGCCCAAGAGCGCGGTAATTCGCTCGATTTCACTGCCCCGCTTTTATGTACTCTCGTATCCAGTTCGTCATCTATTCTAGCTGGCGTGCACTTACCTGTTTACAAAATAAGCCAATCGATAAAGCTTTCTGGAGCTTGCGTCGCGGACGGGGATGAATGCGGGACGACTGGACATGAATATTAAAATTCATAAACGAGAAAAGCCGAAGCGAAACGGCGTATTGGGAGAGGCGCGCAATATTGCGCATTAATATCGAGTGACATTGACAGATGGATCCGCTGAGGAGAAAATCATGTTGAGGACCCTCTCTCCGCACCACCATCCTAAGAAAAGTACCTGAAGGCGGCTGCGGTTTGCTGCTCGGAATAATAGTGCACGGTGCCACCGCCATCACCACCCACCCATCCTCACGAATTTTATTTCGCTCGGAGGGACAATAGTTGCAAAACTTTAGCATGGGAAAATGACGAGCTTGGTCTTAATAGAAATGGTTCGAAATCCTCGTCCAAAGCAAGCGCGTAATTTGGTTGTGAACTTGTAAGAATGCACATCAACTGTATACCAAATTGCCATTTTTAATTATCCGTGTCCTACTCGCCACCTGCTGACAGTTGGCGATCTAAATGCCTCCATTGCTATATACATTGTAGGATAGCTCATTCTAAATATAGTGCCTGACCAATCGACGAGCAATGTGCTTTTCTTCCTTTAGTTCCTTCTTTTCATTGAAGATTACTATATCGCAGCGCCACTGCAGTCGTCGGCGGACGCGAATGGAAACGGGGACGCCTAATTATTTACATATAAGTGGCTGAGTGGGTAGCATTCTCGCCTTGCATTCGGTAGACCAGGGTTCGATTCCCGGGTCGGCTATCTTCGATTGT
>JAQGAO010001488.1:0-24158 GCA_034697705.1 Ommatoiulus sabulosus
ATAATCCGACCTTTTTTGCGTTCCGACCATACCCCCAGTCCCAAAGGTGACGGATTAGAGGGGTTCTACTGTATATTGTTGTTTTAATGTTGTTAAAATATAGGAAGAAAGATGTTCACCCTTTGCCATCTCCTAGATGAAATGCTACTATTATGAACCAACTAATAATTTTAGTGCATACATTATTTTAATTATATTCATCATGCCAATTTTCTTCCCAACTTCGATGATTCACCTATCTTTATTTGCATTTCTGATGCAACCGGTAAAAATGAAAGTGTACGCGGTCATTAAAAATGCTTTACAGACCAAATAATGAGACTCAAGAGGCCGAGGTTAAACCTGATAGTGATCAGAAAGGGGTTTTGGGGGCAAACCTCACCTTCTAATCACTAACGTTAGATTCTGTGCAGGATTACTGCACGAATTTTTTCCAGTTTGATCAACCGGTCAATTCAACATTTCCTTGGTCAATCGGTGCCTTGTAATTATCTGCGAACCGACAGCGGATAATTAACAGAAAAATCAGGCTACAAGTAAGGAATCAATGAGAGAGAGGGAGCAAAACTCTTTTAAAACTCACAATTAGCTGGTGGCAACCTGATTTCGCAATCACAACAGATTTTCAACCAACAGATTGTCACACTCCATTTCTAACAAAAATATGAAAACCTGGCGTTTTTTAGCCATCCCAATCAAACATTTACTAATGAAATTGCCGGATGCTTTGGAATCTCATCCCAATGAATTACAACCCAAAGGTGATTTGCTCTACTTGAACGTCTTTGGCAATTTCTAGTTTTCAGGTGTCAGGTGACGCCAACAACGGATTTCATAAATAAAAGAGTAACAAAGATTTGACTAGTCGCTATTTTGCCAGGGTTTACATGTAAATTCAGCCCTTGATGTCAAACGCAAGTTTTTTCAAGATTTTCTTTTCTTTTAGAAGCCAGAAACACGACTACGTGAGGAACGTTAACGATGACGTTTCTATTTTAGTATATTAGGCTATTTCTCTTAGTTATTAGTTTTTTTTAAAAAAATGTGCTAGCATCTGAACTATAGATCTTAAGACATAAAAACTTCCAACAGCTTTCCTGATTCAGAACTACTGGTAAAAGATGGCATTTATATCCCGACTGACAAGAACGGCAAGGTCCGGTAAACTGCTATAATACAATCAATTTCTATAAAAAAAACCTCAGGATCGTACATATACTCTTCCCGTGAAAGGTGAATAGAAATAGGTCAATTAGATATCAGCATTTGGTTAGGGCAAAGAAAAGGGGTTTAATATCTAACCAAAGGTTCATAAATTTAAAAATGAGTTCAAACGGGTAACACGACAATTGACATATCCGCAGAAAGTTTACATAAGAAACTAGTCTCCTAACTTCAAAAGCAAACCTCACAGTTATTCCAGAAAACTTACTAGAGGAGTCTGCGGCATTTACACAAATTGAAATAAAAAACAAGTAGCTTGTCAATTTTTATTAGTGCAATGTTATGGTCAGCTGGGCATACTGGTTGACCCACATTGATGGACGTTAAAAAAAATTAAAACTTCATCACTGCTATATAATCTGAGAATGTAAAACCCCATTTTCCCTTTGAAGATACATAAATGCCGCCTCGAGATTAAAAAAAGACTACTGCAGTCGCCTATATATAAATGGTTTAAAAAAGACACACAGCTACTTATTTATACCTGCAAGATATATAGTTTATCAGGGTTGTCACCATTTTTTGCTCGAATTTTTCAGTTCAAAAATGTGACATTTTCAAGACAAATTTCTAATTTTCAAGAAATAAGTTTACTGTAGACAGACGTGTAGTAAATATGAAATCGCAGGATGAATGAAATATTCATGGAAAAAACAGCCACGTTTTTTCACTTGAGAATATTGCTCTCATAACCTTTATAAAGGCCGTCACACACGTTGAGGCAAATTATTATCCCGAAACTTCTTTCCATGTATATTATTACTTGATATTTCCCCCACCCTCGCAAAGAAATTTCCAGCTATATTTACAGAATAGAAAACGATCCTGTTCTGAGCAACTTATTTACGGAAAGAAACTGACGTCATAGGTTTTACAGTCATGTACGAAAGTTTCCTTCTGTTCGCTGCCAATCAGTAAAGACATACAGTACGTCATAGGATGGAATAAACTTATCAAATATCATTTATAAACTGTCAAATGCTTATACCGTAGGGATATATTCTAAAAACATTGCTCCGTGTGTGTGCAGCAACAGGCAATAGTTTGAGGTGAAATAACTTTCCCGCAATTTCTCGCCACTTATTTCCAGATATAACCAGATATATACAATGTAGTATAATTAACTAATAAAATTTGAGTCCATGCACCTTGTTCCACGCAAGGTTGGGAAGAAGTTCACTCGAAATCCCCTTAGTGAATTCGTAATGCAATTGTGGTTTAATGGGAATTAGCTCGAATAAATCCGAGGCGTTAGCTTGGTACACGAACTAGAATTATGATAGAAACGACAAATGAACTGCATAAGCGTAAGTTTGGTGCTATAAAATAAAGTTCCGATAATGTTCTTGGTCCAAAAGTCGGAATGAAGTGAACCGTAGTACCTGGTGACCAGCAATGTGCCATTTCCAACGCTCGGATGAAAGTTAAGGTGAATAACAATGAACTGTCAGATTCAAACCTGAAGCATTGTCGCCAAACCTCCAGTCATGCAGTCGGGCGACGTAAGATATTTAAACTTTAAATAGGATTATGGAAAAAAAAACTACATCATATATACAATGTATACAATATCCTAAATGTGCTATAACTTCAGCCACATTTTTATTAACGCATAGAAATTATAGAATTATTTTCGTTTTCCGAAGCAACCAAATCTCGTGTTTGGGCTATTGGTAGTCAGAAAATGAACCTGTAAAAAAATCACTCGGATATATTTCACCCTCATGTCACTTCATATGACCGAAACGATTAAAGAGAAACCGTAGTTTTGTTTATACATGTACATGTATTCCTATCATCCTGGCAGCTGGGAACAGAGACGGGTGCAAGTCTGGTACGAGTCAAAACATTGCATTTGAATGAAGTATTTTTAAGCACCAGCAACGAGGAATTAACTGCAGCCTGAAAGAGGATGGTGGCTCGGTTGAATAGAATCGAGCTACATTCGTGGGAAGTGATGAATTCTTATTAAGGTCAAACTCGTAAGAACAGTAGACAAATAAGAAACAAGCGTCTATGCAAGTCCCCCTGTCTAGGGAGATGACCCTTAGCTAGTCAAATGTAATTGGTGTATTGCAAGATAGATGAGACAATATTGCGAGCATGGGCCATGATTGTAATCGTGGATTTTCCTTTTCCGAAATGCAAGTCCGGTGCTAATCACAATAATAATAATGACCATCAATGGTGGTCTTTGGGCATAGTATGGCATACCAATACTTCTTATTAGCGTATCCGTTTAGCTCAGCTGCACTTTGCTAAGTGGCTCTTGTTAGTTATGGGTCACGAATGCTTTCTTCCACTCGAAATACACTTCGGAATGTCTTCGCCCCCGTCGCTTTGCTCAGCCTCTTTTCTGAGTACTGTATTGTCCAAATCTGCGAAAATATGGGTTCGCTCATTCTCTACGGCCATTTCATGTGAACCCTCGAGATGATCAAGCTCAGAGATTTCCAATCACGTACTCGTAAACACCTACAAAGTACGGCAACATGTGACCGACAGCAACACCTGTTGCTTTGATTTATATTTGTGCAATGATAACAGCACCGGGCAATATTTACGTAACTCTCTTTCAAGCCCTCACAAATATTTGATGATTGGCTATAGAATCTCTCAGAATATTTTATCTAAATGTTAAGCGATTGAAGAGTTCGTTGCTACTAGTGTCATCGCTAAGACCAACTCTGAACAAAATTGTCACCGAAAACACCGGTGTCTTAACACGGGAGTCACAAGGGGTAAAGTTGTGACCGTTGGTCACTGACAGCCAGCTAAAAAGATACTGTAACTTGACTAATTCGAGTTATGCAAATCTGCGCCAAATTTGCATAAGGTAACAACAAACAGTTGTAAATAATTGTATAACAAAATTATCATACTTAATTTCGAGAAGAAACGACACTATTACATAAACGATTTGTATCGTCACCCGATAAACTGAAGTCAAAATAGTGAATAATTTTTAGCAGCATCACCCAGAAGGAAACAGTAAAGAACCTGTGCTAAACATGCGTGGGATACTCAAACCTGCGGGCGAAAAGACGTCATTGCATAATTTTACATGGTAGGACTAGTACCAGTACGAATACTTAAAAGGAAAATTTTACAAGCACACTTCGCTACAATCTTCATCATAAACTCGCAAGTTTGGGCAGATTAAAACAATCTTAGTTCGCAAATCGGTGCGGTAAGCGTAAGCATCGAGTTACAGTGGTTAAAAAAATAACCCAGCGTGTTTGATGCTGCGTAAAATAACGCGTGGGCTAACGTTTTAAAATGCTGCCAAACATGATTTACCTTTAATGCGCCCCACCCATGGAATTTTAACTACTCATTCCTACGTCCATTTTCAACTTTTATGACTCTTCCAACAGGTTTTTCATTAGCATCGAATATTTGAAAAATTTGCCTAATCATGCCGTGTCAATAACTAATAAAACAGTTTAGGCGATAACACGGAAGATTATTCAGATGAGCAGAGGATTAGCTGCTAAACCACTTAGACACCTTACATTGTGAGAATCTCACCTAACTGCAACTTTCAGTTTCCTCAAAAGCATTAAAGTGGACGGATTAATATCAAATTAGTGGACATTTTTTTTCAAGACAACTATACAAAGTTGCTGGAAATCGATAAAAACAACGGTAACTTGAAAAACGCAACAAGACGCTCATTTCACTGCCAAAGTCACTGGTAGTATATATATACAAACATGTATAGTGCCACATTGTTTTTTTTTCTTATTTCCTGAGCCTTTATTTTATTACTGTAGTATGATCAACGCGCATGAAGAAAGGGTGAAAAGTTCATTACACTGTACATCGTAAATTCCACTTTCAACAAATCCAAACATTTTTCAATGAAACTAACATGTACATGCAGATGGTAGTTGGAATGAGTTTAATACTGCCTAGCAGACAAGACGGTTATAGTCAATATGACACGTTGCTGTTTAAATTTTAAAAGTAATTTCGACATTTGTGTGAATTATAGGAATAAACGTTTCCATCAAAACTGCTAATTAGACTCACTGTCAATTATTGTCCTTTGAATGTCGAATAAGCCTTAAGATCGTCATACACTAGGTACTGTAACTTGTCTTTTATTCTTTCAAGTGGCTGGACTTGTAACAATTTGTGCGACACTTTTCAAGTGTCAAGTGTTTTATTTCTCTCTACGTTTCAGGTATCAACCCTTCATCAGGAGCAATTAAACATGTTACAAAAAATGACTGTGCATAAGTACATTAAACCATTTTAAATTTGATTCTTGTCCATTTTGTTTACATATTGAATATAGCTCCTGATGAAGGGTTGATACCCGAAACGTAGAGAGAAATAAATAATGGCTGTGTCAAATTGAAAAGTCTCGCACAAACTGTAACTTGTCACCCAATTTCCGAAAAAACGTTTTCTGAACATTACATGTACCCTAAACATGACTTTTAAAAATGAGAATTCCGAACTGAAAGTAATTTAGACTCCATTTATGTTTTTAAAATTGAAAAACATGAACACTTGATTTCTCATAATTCGCCGTCAACAAAACATGACTTTCTGAACACGCCTTTAATAATTGCGAGAAACATGGACTATTAATGGACAACGTAAGTTCCATCTTGGAAATCGCGTATGGTAAGTAGGCTATTCATTTTTAACGAGAATTAATTTGAGAGAATCATTATGCGCATATAAATATTTTTAAAAACTATAAACTGCATAAACTACATGCACTTTAGAAACTGATCAATGCTTTGACATTTATGAACTTTGGACAACATAAGATTTTTTTCACCAAACAACATTCCAAGAATTTAAAATATTGACCCTTCGGCGTTTCACATATCCACGCTGCAAGTGAACTATGACCCAAACGGTGCAAGCATGTCATCGTTCTGATATGAAATTCATAAATGATGGAGTTCGAATCTTAGAACGCATGAGCTAGGATTTCAATGCTCACTATTATCTTTTTAAATGAACTGCCAATTATAAATAAATCAGGAATTGATATTAAATTACCAATGCCAACAGGGAGCAGGTGCGGAACAAAGCGTCCCAGACGAACAAAGCCGTCTTAGTCATGCAACACCTACCACAACTCGTCAATTTGTGCATATAACTGATCTAAGCAAATTTCTTAAGTATTACAAATGAATATTGAATTGATAACTTACTAAATATCATCCTGCGATGATGACGAGAAGATGTTTACAACACACCAAACTGTGCAATTTTATCAGACTTGCAGCATTACGCGAAGGCACTCTAGCAAAACCACTCACGATACCGACTAGAAAAAACTACAGCAGCGCCGCCTACAAGGTGCACGTATATAAATCAAGCTTACGGAGTCCCGCAGCGACCTGCAATTGCAGGATATGCATAGTACACTAGTATAAGCTGCAATAGTAAAGTATGGCCCTTATGTAAAATTACGTAAGTCTGTATCACGTGACCTTTTCGTAGATTTTTCCATTTTGTTGCAAACATTGCAAAAATCGACTAAGGAAAATCTGTAAAATGAAGTTTTCTAATATTAAAATGAAAATTTTTTAATATTTTAAATTTGCAAATTTGCACCCAAAAAATTCAGAAACTTCTGCAAATTTGTTCCCGGTAAAAGCTGAACATTTTGCAAAACTTTATATATCCTCGGAAAATGTTGACAGTTTTGCAAATTACTAATGAGAAAGGGTTGAAAATTATAAAAAAAATTCTTTGGAAACTGTTAAATATTTTGTAAATTTGTCCTCGGAAAATTATGAAAATTTTCAAAATTTGCATTTTAAAGGGTTGAACGCTTGGCAAATTAGTACTCGGAAATACCTGAAAATATCGCAAATTTGTCCTCGGAAAAGTTCCAACATTTTGCAAATCTTTATTCGGACCTTGGAAAAGGTTGAACATTTTACAAATTTGTATTCGGTAAGGGTTGATAATTTTGTAAATTTGTCATCTGAAAATGTTGAAAATTTTGCAAACGTGTTTTCGTGTAAACTTGCAGTCATAAAAACTTGAGTGTTACAAATTGTCCTATTAAATGTTATAATCAAACATTGGGGAAGGCAATGGTGAACTGATCCTTTAAAAACCTTCATCGGTAAACCCCATGACCATAACTTCCAATGGAGGGCGTTAATAAATAATGAAATTTAATACACGTATATTTCAGGCTGAATATCAATCTATCCGAAAATCTTGAGACCAGAGTATTTCGGATTTTGGAAAACGTGTACTTGTACATTATGTGATATCTTGGGGATGGGCCCGATCCAAGCCCAAACACAAATTCACTTATGTTTCAGATATACCTTATGCACATAAAATCATGAAAAACAGGCCAGGAATTATCCATTTGTGACGTTATGTCGGCACTCCAAAAGTATGGGATTCCTGAAAGTATATCCTCTATCCAATAGAGGATACTCAAACCTGTACATGCTCGCTAGTCTGTAAAATTATGGTCTTGTCTCTGTTTTCTAGCTGGGCTAATTATGGGAAATGTTGGTTCAATCTCTATGGACATTTGTGCTTTAGATGTTCTTTTTTTAAAAAAAAAATTCTTTTGATCATGAAGATAAGGCTAGCAATGGAGATTTCATATTTTTAAATTTCCCATACGTTAATCTGAAACTTCTTTTAAATTAATAAAAGACATTACCTGAAGATTAATACATACAAGTAAAAAATGAAATTCGTTTAAACTTAACGCATGGGAAATGATAAAAATGTGAAAATCAAAAATGCAAACTATTAGAAGAAAGAAATTTCCGGAATTTTTTTAATTGTGCCTAAAACTACTGTCCCTTCGACAATATCTCCATAAAGAAAGGATCACTGGTAACCCTTTTTTCATGATGCATTCACCCAAGAGAATTTAATAAGCCAATATTTCTTTGCAGCTGTATATCATGCAAATATTTTTAGATTGGGTCATTAAAACTCAGGAAATTCTTACAAGAACATATTTCCTTTCAAATGTAACGTTTTCAGCAAAGCATATCCTGACTTTAATTGAATAAGTGTTTAAATCGCTTATACATGTATTGCAAATTACAGACATTTTGATATATACATTTGAAATATTTAAATAACTGAAAAAATGAAAGAATCGATAATCTCAGCCTTGCATGGGATGATTTCTTTATAAAGTTTAAAACTGATGTGCATAACATCAACCATAGTACAGTTATAAAGGCGGAACAAAACATCAAAGAATGCAAGGCATCAAAGCATATAACCAGAAACAATCATTTGCTGATCACTGAGTCGGAAGCAGAAACAAAAAAAGTATAAGTATTTAGGAATTAGTAATTGTTTGCTGTAACATACAACTAAAATATAAATCGAAAATGCACTGTTTTAGATCATCTTTGATTTTAATTTTTTTTATTTTATACTTCCTAATGCATCAGGCTGAGACTAGCAAGTGTAAGTCATTTACCTGATCCATTCTCAATTTATGCACTAGATTTTGCAATTTTATAGGAAATCTGTACCTTTCAATATGTGCTATTCTATTATAAAAGTCCTCACTTCATATAGCATTCCAAAAAGTCCTACATACTATATTTAAAGTGACTTTCACGATCACTGTATGTTGCAGAAAATGACAATCAGGTGCAAATCGCAGTTAAAAGTAATGTATAGAGCTGACAAAAAAAATCCCCAAAAAATATTTTCTGTAATTTTTCATAGTTAAATTTGTTCCCACATAACTGAAGATGTTATAATTTCTTCCATATCTTTTTTCTTCAAAAAGTTAAAAAAAAAAGAAATCAGAAATTCTACCACGTAAATATATTATTTTAAAAATGTGTATTAGGAATTTCATTCGAAATTTGGTCAATTTCACTCTTATTTAACCATAAAAGAAACAGAAAATATTTTTATGTAGGGACAATTGAGGTTCTTTCTCCTCATTCTTGTTCATTTATTTAAACTATCTTGTTTAAAAAAGGTAAACCTTCCCAACTGCCCTTCCTAGTAATTTACCAGGGTGTTTAAAAAATAAAAACAAAAATAAAGAAAAAATTACTCATAATAAGCATTGGATAAATAAATTTGTGTAGTATCACTAAATCGTTGCATCTAGTAACGCCTGCAGAGGAAGTAACATATTGGCACAAGCACAGTCAAGGACTGAAATTAAGTGAATGAGATAAATCATTTACATGTAGTGATATTCCTCATTTAAAAGGACAAAGCAAACTGGTAACCGGTACAAATAAGGGTATTTAAGACATGGTTCTACAGTTCAAACCAGTTACAAAGAATTTAACATTTGCAAAAAAATCCCTTTGTGGTGATTTATGGTACATGTATACAAATCGTTGAAATTATGCAAAAAGAAACTTGAGTGATAATCAACAAATTGGAAAATCCAGAATCATTAATCCATGGTCGTTTATTTCTTTTGCTATGCAATTCTCTATTTACCTTTCGCATGAGTGTTTATTATCAAGCAAGGCTGTTATGGCTATTTTCTTAAAGAGGTTAGTAAGTAACTTGCTATAGATTGTATATAAAATTGTTTGGAATTATAGCATTACATGTACATGTCAAAATACAGTATGTGCATACAACATTTAAGAATATTTTTTTAAAATTAGTTGATTGTAAATAGGCATTATTTGTAATGTAAACAAATTCACAGTAACTGGCTTGACCGTAATGCCAAAGTGTAAATTAAAGTAGTAACACTGCAGATAATTATGGCTGAAAAAGTATATATACTGTATCCATACATAAAATGAAAATCGTAGCATCTGCAACATAATACAAGGATATGAACACAAAAAAATGATTTAACAATAACATACAAAGGAAGGAAAAGATAGGAGTCGATTATTTTACAGTAGAATACAAATTCTGGGAGATGTTTGCATTTTAAATAAAAATACCTTACTAATTCCCAACAATTGGCCACTTATTTATCAAAATTGTGGCTCCTGATGAAATCCAGAATTCCCTTGTAGCAAAAATGATATTGATCCTATAAAATAAAAAAACAAAACATCAGTATTATATTTCAAGAGATTTTTTAATAAGATGCACTTTCAATATTGAAAATATAACTAAAGACTGGACAAATACGAGTTAAATGAATTCTTCAAGAATCATTAGCAAGAAAAGAAGGAAAAACAGAACCTATTTACAGAGCTTCCACCATAACCACTAATTGTGCATGGATTCCGAAATTAAAATTTACCAAAGACTGGATCATGAATTTGCGTTGTGTTCTTAGATTGCGCACAACTTGAAAGACATCCACTCGTTTTTCTGACGTGACTTGATGGACTAGGATGCTTAAAGCCGCAAAAATAGAACTCCGTTCACCTCCCCCACTGAAATTGTAATTCAACAAAGAAATCAAACTAAGTCAATGTAAAACAAAAGAACCTTATTACACAAAAGTGTCAAATATGCATAGTCTGACAATGGCATGATATTTTGTTTCAATATAATTTATAAATTATATACCACATTTCTTCAATTCTCAGACGCCATCGATTGTATGATGCACCTTAAACACAGTACTGCCAATCGAAAAAAGCTTTGATTTTAAGCGAGGAGCGATCGCTTTGATTCTAAGATGCACCCCATTTTTTATACTGAGACGGTCAGCTATCTTAATTGTGTTTTTTTTTGGTTTCCCACAATCCCCCAGGCAATTTCTGGGATAGTCCCTATATTTCATAGCCCAAGACCATATTCCTTTCCCATCCTCAAATCCTGTCCTCCCCTTTAAGGTCCCAAACCCAGAAAATACAATTTAACTGTGATAGTGGGGTCCATCATGTCGAAATTGTTTAGTGACTTAGTCTGACTTAATTTTTATAATGATCCCCTATGCCAACTGGTAATGTATGTACTAACAAAAGGGTAAAGAATATAATAGAATACTGTTCAAACCTGCAGTGGATTGCAATTGCCTCTTTATTAGGATCCAGCTCCTGCATCGAATGAACGTGATCAATTAAAGAAAGAATTCCAGAAGAGGATTCGGGAATGGTTCCAATTTCTCCGGTCCACCCAACCAGTTGGAATTGAGTCAACACATGAAATTTGGAGCTCTACATTTTATAATATTAAATTGTTGATATCTAGTTAGAGTAATTATGGCATGATTATAAAAGTAGAACAATACCTTAGTATTAGTAACGGTAAATTTTCTGATGATATAGTGTGTTCTTGTTTCAGTTTCCATGAAAATGACAGAAATGTGATCATAACTTTCTTGATCATCGGGCCAATATTTTGGACATGTAAACTGCATGTAATAAGAATGAAATACAAAATATATTGGTGGTCAAGCCATTAAATGCCATGGAAGTTTGGACTATCGCACAATTACCCGTTCATCTCCTATTTCTGAAAGCATTATTACAACTGGAACACAATGCTCATGTATCATTCTCCAGAATTCCTTTATTGTGCACTCCAAAGGGTCTTGTGTGATAATGTAGGAAGCTGATCTATCATAGCCCTGAAATCCAGCAACAGAAATTCAGAAGTAGTTCAAATATGCTGAGATGTATATTAAAATTAAAGAGCAAAATTGCTTTCTTACCTGTATAATGGAAGCATTGATATAAGTCGACTGTTCAATGATTCCCACAGGCGTTAGAACAACTCTGTTTCGGTCAACTAAAACCAAAGATAAGTAACTGCGAAGTTCATAAAAAGTAGTATTTGTGAAGATAAAAAACCAACGATATGCATTTGTATACTTACATGGCACAATATGATCATATCTATTCTTTATCATGTTAATATCCATGTTTCCAATATCCGTGGTCTTGTAGTCTTCTATGACTTCATCCAACTTCTGGGTAGTAGAATAACAAAAATTTAATACTTTTAATTAACATGCAATCTTCAGGTTTTCAAAATATTAAAGAAAGCAAGGTAGATAATTACTTCGAACTCCTTCATTAACAGAGATTTGGCATCTTCAGCAACGTTTTCCAAATTTTCGAGGTGTGTTGTGAGATTCTTAGCATCCACTTCAGTATCATTAAATTGCGCGTATTCCATTAAGGCATGGTAAATGAAAATGTACTGGGTCTAAGGAGATACATAGAAAATGATATACAACCAGCAAGGCGATTTTAACACACAAAAATTTAGCCAATATTTCTGTTTGCCTTATAATGCTTAATCACTGAACCATACACAGTACATCCTTATTTACCAGGGAGTTTGGAAATTAAGTTCGCCATACAACCAAGATCATGTACAATCCATAAAACAATTAAAAGCTAATGGAAAAAGGAGTGGCTTCCTTGAGCTTTTAAAAAACCAACAGCCTATTCAGGGGTTTCCACCTAGGGCTTAGATTTCCCATTATACCCAATTTAAGCATAGTGTCACATAACACGAATAGTTTTAAGTTGTCAAACTGTGCAGGGCAGTACAAGATGAATGTGACAGTAGATTCTGGAATGGTAATCTGATCCGATGATCAGCACCTATTTTGTCATTTTACTCGAAAATATGGTGTCAATTTGTTATATACATACTGTACCCTATTGAACAAAGTACATGAACCATGTAAGTATGGTTTTCAAAACGGGCAACATAAATCCTAAAATCATATTTAATTATTTACATATTTAGATATCTACCGTGACATTTAATTAAATGAATTTCTCATCAAATACCTAAATAATAGAACTGATAATTTCAAAGTTACATACTCAAAATTTCTCTGAGCTGTTAGGCAAATTCGGAAAAACAAAAATGGATGTAAATTCACAAGGTTATTTCAAAAATCCTTACCAGGGATTGCACTAAAAAGTTTCTGTAGCGCCTTATACTAGAGACAAAATGAAACACATCAACATGGCCTTCTTCTTGCATCTGTTCAAGTAAAGAATCAATGGCAACCAAAGTTCCTGTTCGACCAACACCAGCACTGTAACAATTAGAAGATTCACTCGGATTTATCAAAATCGTTTCTTTTATACAAACATAACAATTTTGTTATTATGGTTACAATATAAGATGATTAGTAGAACTGTAGTATATAATATTCTAATATATACGATAAGATAATATATTATTTCTTAAATTTATGATTTTGTGAAACAAACACTTTCGGACTTAAGCTATTTCTGATGGTTAAACAAGAATTACCTGCAGTGGACAAGCAGATATCCTTTTGTAACTGAATAAGCCTCATGAATTCGTTTAATGAATTTTAGGATACCATTTGGATGATCAGGCGCCAGAAAATCCTTCCAAGCTAAATAGTGAAACTGCGTGACTCGCATAGCTTCAAAGCTGTTGGATTCCGATGGGTTTGGACCTTTTACAGTAAATTGACGAACGGCGTACTCCCCATGGACAACCTCCTCAGTTATGGTTACAGTGACATCGCCATAATTACTGTCCCCTTCATCAGGCCAATATTTTGCACATTTTGTCTGAAATATTACAAAATAAACTTTTCTCCAATGCACACAAACATTTTAAAACTATGGCGCAACCAATTTAAATTGCATGCCATACCTTGCAGTTTTCTTCCAGTCCTGTTACCATGGCAATGATTCCAACTTTATGCTCCCATATCATTCGCCAAAAGTCATTTACTGTTTTGTCAAGAGGACCTACAAAATATCTACGGCTATAGTGAATTTTCAAAAGGAGTCTTTGCCGTTAGGAATTGGTCTGACCCGTGCCAATTAAAAAGCAGAATGTAAAAGAATTTTACAAATATGAATCATAATATAACTCTTAATGTTTTGTCAATTCATTAAATGGAGATAAATTATTTTTCAACGATACTAGCATACAAGTGTGGACATTACCTTTTCTTATCTCAGATAATTTTTAATCAAAAGTATATATTACCTTGTGCACAAATAAATTTTTTCCTATTTTTATATCCCTGCAATAAGTTAAGAAAAATCATGTTATGGTTCACTTGGCACTTTTGCCACAAATTAGTGTAAATGGTAAAAACGTACCTGAACATAATTGCCATTTATGTAGTCAGACCCTGCAATTCCAGGAAGTGGAGCTAGTTTAACACGTGTTTGATCGTCTAAGTCAAATAAATACAAACAATGCTATCAATGTTTTACAAAGACAGTAATTGGAACAGACAATTTCTTCACTTACATGCTTTGATATCTGGATATCGATTCTTAAAAAAGTTGTCCACATTGTCAGAAGCTTTACTAGTCCTGTCCTTATAAAATTCTGGCAAAAGCTAAAATAATAAAAAATTCATTGTATGTAACAGTAAATCAGCAAGAGAAATTCGATAATCTGCGAGTCCAATACCTCGTATTCACGTTGAAACAAAAGGTCACTGTCCTTATGTCTCTCAACAAAGGCTGCCGCCAAATTCTCCTTTTTAATAGGCTTTGTACATGGCTGAGGCAAAATTGGCGTGCCAGCTTTGGATTGAAAAAAAAAACAATCATGTTAACATTTCACTGCATACTACTTCTTTATAAATAAGACCAATTTTTAACTGTAAAATTATCAGCATATAAATTAAAATTTCATTATTTCAGATTTGGGAAACTGTGATGCATTACATGTAATAAAAGTATGTAATTCATTGAATGTAAACCAATGAAATTCATATGTACTTGTACGTTTTTTAAAACATACTATCCCATCTTTTTAAAATTTGTTCGTATAAAAAATTAAATTCAATGATACTTCAAGTATTAAAATTCTCACAACTATGCCAAGTTGTTGTAAATTTGGAAAGAAAAACATTCATTAACCAGAAACTTTTTATAGTTTTGGGGTGTAACATTAAATATACCACAAGTAAATTTCATACCTTGACCTCTGGACGCTGTTTTGCGCCTCAGAACACAGAGAGCTATTGTTAAAATCAAAATCACTGAAAACAGTCCACATATAACTCCTAGAGCAGTTGGCAAGGTGGTTCCATAATTTGCATTAGTGTGCGTCTTTGTTGGTTGAAACATAGGAGAGCGTCTTTTCAATTCCTTTAAAAACCAAATTTCAGGCAAGTTGCAAAACTCTGAACGGTAAAACAGATTCATTCGAAAAAAATACCTCATAAAAGGAACAAATGTCACATACATTCATCTTCGAAACAAGGTTTACCTAGACATTTGTAAATGTCCGCAATATTTAGTCTAAGCTCCTGATGCAAATGCTTATCTGTACAGCACCATCATTATCTCTCAAAATATAATAAAACAGTAATTTTTTTTATCTAGTTTCATACAGGGACTAACGAAAGATAGTTGCTAGGAGGTAGATATCCATGGTATGTAAACAAAGCGACTGTCAGGAAGGTAAATATGAACCCTGGGTTTCATCATCACATAATTTTTTCCGATGATCAAGTAAAACCACAACATAAACATAAAAACTTATGAATTGCTTCTACCTTCCCATCAGGAGCCATAACCATAATCTCAACAAAGCCACTGTATCGAGTGTTCGGTTCCAGTTTCCCATCATATACAATGAACGCAGGATCCATTACAGAAAATGTCTCATGCGATGGCATCACATCTTCGCCATCTGATGCATTTCTTTTTTTCCTCCGATGATGGAGAGGATCCATAAGTTTTTCTTGACAATTGCTCTGCTGCTCATCCCCAAGCATAACTTCTGATTTGAAGTGCTCACTAATAAATAACAAAATTAATGCAATGCTTTATCTAAACCTACCAAAAAGTAATTCATAAGACGAATACCTATTGAAAGCTTCTGCTATATATGCCCCAAAAGCACCTTCTTTATGTACATCTTCATAAGTACTAATTGCCACAGATGCTGCAATGGGAATTTCACGCTGAGTAGGTCGCATTTTATATAAAACGACTCTATAGCACCTGATTAGAGAAAAAACAAACATGAAATCAACAAATTTTAAATAACAAGTACTAACGTCTACGATAAAATACATTTTAAGTTCAATTGCTTAATGCAATGTGTACCTCACAAATGCAAGACTCAATTAAATACTTGAATATAGAAAAATAAGATAGAAGTATTTTCATTTGCAACTAGAATTAAAGACACGAATATATGCAATGAACGCAGGAAAACTGACCTTATGGGGCCATATCTTTCTGTAATCCGGTACAATTCAAGTTTTAATTTCACAGCTTCTGCAGAGGAATCCACATTGTGCAATTCAAACGGTTGCAATTCACTAGGAACTGGAAAATGTTCAGGTCAGTAGAGTTACATAATGAAGCATAACAATCAGCCGAATGAAAACATACCACTAGGTGGGGTTGAACAACTTGCAGCAGCACTGTATTGCCCACAGCCAGCCGAGGTGATAACGCACACCTTTACAGTGTAATTGGTGTTTGATTTGACTAGATGACGAAACCATGTTCGAGATGAATCAAAATGATTATTCTCGGTGTCCAATCGCATGTCACCCTGGGAATCTCGGAATACCGCTAATCCAGATACTTCCACCTTGTATGTGAGTGAATATTCTAGCGCATCTTGAGGTGGATCCCAAGCTACATCGATGAAGCTCTCAAAGCTGATATTGTCATAACGACACACAACCGTGAGGTTTTCTGGTTTTGCAAAATCTGCAAAGAAAACAATTGGAAAGGTAAAGATGTAAAGGAAAAAAAAACCAAAAAAATTTTTTTTAAAAAATCCATTCATACTTTGTCTTTGTGCAACAGCAGTTGGAAAATTAGGAAGACTATTCTTATAATAATTTAGAGTGTCAAGTTCACGAAAGCTACTGTTATGCCAATCAAAACTTTTTTCAATAATAATTATAATAAAAATTCTTTGGAAGCAAATTCCTTCATTTTTAACTTATACATTTATGACTTTCAGTTCATAATTGACATGAACAAAAATGAGATATTACCTTCAAATATAGCCACAGTGACAGGATCTGAATATTCACCACATCTTTTGTGAGATAGGCAAGCCGATATCTAAGTAAAATAAGCATAATCACTGGAAAATCTCTTACTAAGAATAAACAAACAAACAAAATACTGTTACCCGCCCCTCTAATGAATCCCAAGAGAGAGACCCTTTTACGATTATTACAATACTGTCACATAATTAAACAAGCGATGAAAGTACCATGAACGTGTAAAGGTTGTTCTCTGTTAGATTTGCCCATATCATTATTGGTGAGGTCCATGGAGGCACATTTGTGTTTTCCGTCAACATTGTTCTCGTAAAAGTTTGGTTGCTAAATTTCAGGGTGACTTTATATTGTGAGATATCAATATCTTGAGCTCCAGTCAGTCCAGTTGGCTTAGGCAGTTGAGGAGGATGCCAATTGAGCAATGCTGATGGGGGACTTCCTTGATTTAAAATGCGTATATTAAGCCGTCTTGGAGCCAACCCATCTAACAAAACAAGTACTTTGATTGATAAATTCATCAGATACTGCAAGCAGATAGCCTCCAAATGAACTAATTAATTTTTATTATTAATTAGCTTACAATAAAAAGATAAAAAATAATAGAATGGCTAACAACCTAAAAAAAATGGTTAAAAACTGAATCAATTTGAAGCTTTATTGAAATTTGAGTATCATACCTGTTGACAAAACTGCTGTGTGTGCGTATATACTCTTGAAAGCAAATTTGGCTTGGCACGTATAAAAACCAGTTTCATTTTCAGAAACCCGTGGAATTTTTAGTAATAACTGGGTTTCTTTTGAATGATTAACAATCGTTTCTTGTCTTGACAACTGTTGTCCATTTCTGTACCACCCAAAATCGTTCACAACCACCAAGCTCAGATCTTGGTCCGAAGTTAAAATGCACTTTAAAACTGCCTCACTATTTGGCTTGACTAAGATGACTCTTTCAACTTTCAAATGAGCTTTAGGAGTCAATGCTAAAATTTCAACATTGGGATAGAAATACAATTAACAAAAATTCAAATGAAAACCACTCTGATAAAAAACTCCATAAACTTACAAAACACTTTGAGAACTACACTTCGATTCCTGTATGTGATGGGTTTATCTGGGAGTATTGTATGGCACGTAACCTCTCCTGACTGATCAGTCTGAGGGCATTTTAATTCAAGCGTCCATTGCTTCGTATCTTCATTACTGTACAAACTGATGCTTGAAGAATTGCTCACATTTTGACCATTTAACGTCCACCAAACTTCAGCATTCACGCCAACAGTTTCGCAAATAATTTGTGTTGTTGAACAAACAACGACAACTTGAGGGTCTATTTTAAGGCTGGTAATTTCCAAGCAATCTATAAAGGAAATGAATCACTATTGTACGCAACTCTGTATATGGTCCATGCATGTACATGTACATGCATGGAGATCTCCATATTTTTTCCATCAGAAATAATTTTTCCCCAAGTTTTTAAAGAAAATTTATCACAAAAACCATGCAGTCAAACTAAATGCGGTGTAGATCATCAAAGATTGAAATGCAGAGCATGCATGTAGCGCTCTAGCTGTCATATATGAGAGTATTTAGGGTGGGGGCCAGGCCGGTTATCAAGCATGTACGGTATGTTTGAATTCATGTTATGCCTTTTAAATAGTAAACAAAGATTTTATCAATAAATAAATTTACCTGCTCCACGGATGTAAATCCCAAAGCAAATCACTCCAAAGCTTAATAATATTCGAACTAGCTTCATGTTAACACGAGAATGGCAGAACATTCTTTGTTGTGAAAACTCTGTAATTCCAAGACGCCAAGCATCTGCATTATAATATCGCGCTTATTTTTCCTTAAAAATTATGTTAATACAAAGCCGAAAGTATTTCGCGTGTTGGTCAATAAGTCGCATGATTTTCTCTTTATATAGCACTGGACATTAGCAGAAATAGTGGACATAAAATCTAGGCCTACATATGTTCGAGGACATCCTCACCGAATCGCCATTGCCCATTGCAACCAAATCCCTAGCGTCAGATGTAAATCTTAAAAAGCATATATTTGCCATAGACTCCAATAGAATTGACACAAGTGCAAATCAAGATTTTGTATACACTTTTATTGTTAGATAAATAGAAATATGATAAACTAAAATATACAGATAAATATTAAAATAGATAGTAAATAAAATTGATAACACGGTATAACACCCATGATGCATCACGCGCTAATAAATGCCATCTCTTAATTTCCCTTTATATATGATTTATTTAAAATGATCTTACATTACAAAGTCAAGTAAAATATATTTCACAAGATTGACTTTAAAGATTGTTTTAAAAACTAAGAATGAATGAGGAAGTTTATAATTAAGTAATTCGCTCGCCGATCCCATATCCTACGTTATAAGTTCTTGGAATTGGGCTAGGTGGGAATCACGTGATGTGAGGATTAAACGCGTGAAAAATTTAAATATTTTAATTTTGTAAAAAAAAATTTATGCACTTATTTGGGTACTGTCAGAGGCATTTTTGATCGACTAAAAATAACTTTTCAAAAACAGTCGAGACGAAATAATATATTAATTTTATACACGGTATAATAAATATAACCTCTATACACTATATATAAAGAAGAGATGTCCATGTATGTATGTTTGTGGATTAGTGGACGGAAAGTTGCTCCATGAAGCTCCTTTGCTGAAGTTCGTTCATTAGGCTTACTTTGTCGGCGCTATCGTCAAGTAGGCTACAGCCCGGTAAAAGCCGGGCCTTCCAACTAGTAATTTATACTTTGCAATCGTACTCATCAATAAAGCGGCTGAATTTTTACAAAACAAAATTTGAAAAACGCGCCTTCCAATTGACTGCCTCTTCGTTATTCATAAAGCAGCTACAGCTGTTTAGGGTTAACATGCTTCTGTGTAAAATTACGATTTTTTTTCATAATCAAGACGATTCTTTATAATTTAGAATTTCCGTGTTTCTGTGGTCGAGATTCTATAATTGATAACAAAGTTTGTCCATGTGGTAAAGAGCAGGGGAAAAAATGGTTCTTTGGCTATTACTGAATGAGCCAAATAAATTTGACAACAATTAATAATTAACCATAGAATTATTATTACTTATATTATTTAACAAGTAATTCTTAAATTGATTTTTGATTATCAGTGCATAACTTGCACTAACCAAAACAATGCAGGCCATTTTTAATTGTTGAAATCCACGTGATCTTGAGTTGTCTACTTTTACACTTGGCGCTATAAATGCACAACTCTACAACTCATACTCTGTGTAGGCACCACACACCTGACAAAAACACTAAACTTTACGCAATATTCAGGTATAATTAAACTGTGAAATTTATGTTGAGAATAAACAATAATTGAAATAATTTGGACAATGGTATAGAGTTCCCATTTCGGGAGTGCATTTATTAAGTACACACATTAACTTCAATGTGAATTGACATTGTACACTTTAGCTAGGCCACGTACAGTAGTTGCTGGCAAAGTTCGAATTGTTGACATAAACTTCCTTCGCAAAATTAATTCGGTACATCATAAATTGCTGAATTATGATAATTAAACGTCGAGTGTTCATTATCTGAAAATTAACCATGTAACCTTCTTGTTAAATTTCTTGTACTATTTTTGGGTGGTACGTAGTCATTTAAATCTCCTGGAAATTTTTTGTTGCCATCGATATCAAAGCCCTTGTAACCATCCTCGACCTTTTGATTTGTTGAAATATACGGAGTTTGAAAGAATACATAGGGATCCTGCAAAATTACAAACAAATGCAATTCATTTCCAGATCGACACAAACAAATTCGTGGTGTTTTCTCAGTTTCGGGAGCGTGTCTACACCCCTGCCTGATTTCATGTCAGCACATGCATGCACTGGAAATTAAATTTCAAATATTGCAAACAGGAAAGGCGAAACCAGAACCAATGAGTTAATTATGCTGGGCACGGCTCCCGTGTTTGTATTACATGCAAGGTCGGCAAGTTTAGACAAAAAGGCAAGAGGGGAAAGGAAACAGTGTGAAGGAAAGGCCAGAACGATCTACATGTAAATAACCCTTCATACAGTATATACATTACACTGTAGTTCCTTATGTCAATTAAACCACAAGAACAACACATATTTCAAGGTAAGACTTAGTGGAAAGTACGTTTCTACATGTGAAATGCAACAGAATTTAATTTTAGCTATTAATATATATATATATTTTTGCATTTACCACCGAAAATGCGAAAACTGAATTTCTGCATGCAATCCAAAGCCCGAAACTGAGCACCGACATGAAATGTTCCTCAAGGTCGTTCAATGCACACAAAGTTTATTTCATGCCAAAATTATTGAAAAAACTGATTTTAGGTTGAGCCGTCCCATCCCAAAGAAATATCTCATTATACACTGTAGGTACAGGTAGATGTTTAGGCAAATTTTCCGGAATCCAGTACCTCTGGTCATGAGAATTTTATATACGAGAAATTTCAATCTATAGTTGCATTTAGAAACTTTATGTTTATTGTTAGTCTTTCTTAGATTATACTGGTTGATTGATTAGTCCATTGCAGGCTGTTTATATGTTTAAATTTAATTAATTGTATTGAGAAGGAATGAATTAATTGAGAAGAAATGTATTGAGAAGGCTATTGGGCACATGCTAATGTACCTCTTGACATTTGTCTTGAAGGTCATTGAAATTGCAACTTTTTTTATTATTCACGCTACATTGATGGGTTCAATGTGGCGTTTTTAAAGACGTTAAAAAGTTATAAGGAAAAAAAAACATGTGCCGCCCCTTGAAATGGTTCCTATCTGAACACACTGAAGCCATGCAGGAAAGCCCACACGTCCCATTATGCGAGTTATGCAGGCAAAATATAAACTAGAAAATGGTTGTGTGGCAGTGATTTTTTTTTTCGAATTCCAAACATAAAGTTGAGCCAGTGTAAATTGAATTATTCATTTTTTTACGCCATTCCCAATTTTCCATTTGAGAACTTTCTTTTACGATCTTTTTTTGGGGTTCGTAAAACGCTAGACGTTTGTATAGATGTGAGTAAGGATTGCCAAGGAATTGGGAAATTCAACGTAGTCATGTTGTTGCATTCCAAAATCAATGCTTCTATACATGACCGTTAGCTCAGGGCCCATTTTCTGAGTACAAATTTGAAAAAAGTTCCACGTTTTCCCCGAGTAAAAATTTGCAAAATTTCCCACGTTTTCCGAGTAGATATTTTTTTAAAAAACTTTCCATGTTAATTTTCAAAATTGTCATTAGTAAATTTTGCATAATATCTATTGTATACATTCTTTAAAATGTCATTGGTCACATAAATTTTTTTTAAACCTGGAAAAGTCAGGGAAGTTGAAAATAAAATTTCTGGGGGAACCCTAGCTGTTATAGCTTTTACGTTTAAAATCAATTGAATTCAATACTCTACAATCAGCACATGCATACAGTGCCATGTGGAGGGGAGGGGGTATTACAGAAAAAAAAAAGTGGACTAGGACTCCGAATCACAATGTTCCCTAAATGAGTCAATCCCTAAGTTTATGGCTATTCCTAGGTAATCCATCCCAATTCCGTATTGCATGTGGAAATCCTGCAGATTATATGTCAAATTACGTACGTTTCTCACTAAGCTTCGCAGCTACATTATGTGCGAAGCTGCGAAATATGCTTCTACACATGCGCGCGACTATTTTTGGGATGGACGGGCGGATGAATTTTTTAATATTTCTTGTTGGGACGGGGGTTAACCTACGGCCGCGGTCGTTAAACTGGAAATCAATTTCCGAAGACCTAAAATTAAATATTTTAAATACATTTTTTTGCAACTAGGAAATGTGAATTTCACGTAGTTTATAAATTTTGCACGCATTAATTTAAAATTTAAAAAACGCTATCTAGGAGTATGCAACATCGGGTGTAAATGTTATTAATTCAATTAAAATTGAGGTGTGGGAATTTTTTTTTTTAAATAATGTGAAATGTCCTAGGTAATCATACTAATGAAAACCGCAATAAGGAATGTCAACTTTGATTTTGTACCAGACATCCAAACGCAAAGGACAAATTGTTACCACCAAATCTATAGTAGAAATTTGTTGGTCTAGATAAAGTATTTTGGGGAATGACGAGGGAACAGTAACACTGAAATGTTGTGTTAATAGATTCAAACTATTAATGAATTAAGTTAAAACTCACCATGTAAATGTGAGAAGGTCTTGGAAAGACACAGGGCTGGCAATACGTCCGCCCAACCCCATCTGCATCAGGAACGCAATCACATGTCTGGCACACTTGCACCTGGGCTGATTGGGCAACACGACGGCTGTACACATCCAAAAAACTTTTACTCTTTGATCCATACAAACGCAGGCTGCTAAATACAGTACCGTTGCTCTCCAAAACAATTGGAACACAAATATCTTTCGGTGGCATCACCTGACGACGGAGATCTTGATCACCCGTTAAGACAATTCGTGAGTCTTTTTCAGTGTACGCATTAACGCCGTCAATTCCTTTAAAATTGATAAACAAAAGAACATCTGTTAACTCTCGTAATTAAACTCTAAGTTTAGAATTTCATCCTACAAAATGGAAGCTAGCCCACTCACCATAAAATGAAAATGCAGAACGTTTAACTTCAAATTCCCTATCCAACAACAGATGCACAGTGATACCATCCTCCAATAGCATTCTATGAACTTCTGGATAATCTCGCTATTAACATTGATTAGAATTAGTTTACAGCTTATCTTAAAACATATATAATGTTCATTCAGCAATTTCAAAATCGTCGTGAACATTTTTTTTTGTGATGACATGCGGGTCATCAGGTCGGCCCTGGCGACCTGCCAAGGTCGCATTTCCTAATTTTGGCTTGTGAATGGAATGTGGACCATGTAGCATGCATGCTCCACATTCCAATGGGCATATAAAAGGCCGTGTATCGGCCTACAAAGAGGCAGATTCCCAGCTGGGATCGTTACGGTCGGGTCGCTCCCCCATGTTGGGGCGAGTGTCCCTTTTTTGTACGCTT